>VBSM01003176.1:762663-778736 GCA_008086735.1 Cheirogaleus medius | reverse complement strand
TCCTTGTTTTTGTTAATCTTTGCCCATCTATTCATATTGAAGAATGCAGGTCGGATGCAGTGGCTCACACCTGTAATCCTAGCACTTTGGGAGGCCAAGGTAGGAGGATTGCTTGAGGTTCAGGAGTTCAAGACCAGCCAGAGCAAACACCAAGACCCCATCTCTACAAAATGTAGAAAAATAAGTCGGGTGTGGTGGTGTATGCCTGTAGTCCCACCTACTCAGGAAGCTAAGACCGGAGAATGGCTTGAGCCCAGGAGTTGGAGAATGCAGTGAGCTATGATCACGCCACTGCACTCTAGCCTGGGTGATAGAGCAAGATCTTGTCTCAAAAAAAAGCAGCAACAGAAAATTTAATTAGGATCTTTGTGTAACTGGCCATGTAATTCTTTGCTTGCAGACATCTTTGGCCTAACGCTCCAGAGAAAATCATTTGTAAGACATTGTTTTCTAGTAATATCTACTACAGTTTACTAATAATCTCATTTCCTATCATCCCTCAGAATTTCAGGTCAGCCATCTTTTACATGAAACGTGAACCCTCTGAAAATCAGAAATTCTTTGTATGGAGTACAACTTTGTCCCTAGGGTGTACACATTTGGTGCTCACACCACATTCACCTAAAGTAACAAATGAGGCAGTCCTTGGCTTTTTCTTGGACTTCCATTTGTATCATGTTTCTTTTTAACATTGGCTTCAAAACTCTCCACAATAAACTCTTGTTGCCTGGAATGATTAAGCTGATGAAGCTGTTTAACTTTGTTATTTTGTCATAACTCAGCTTTCAGTCATCTGCTTCAAATATTCACTTGGGAACCTCATTTACTCTCTCAGCTTGGAGTAGTATCTCCATTACAGAACTTCTAAGTCTATATCTCCTGCTCCAAAGTCTTATCTGAGGTCTGGTTCCATACCTCTTAGCACTTTCAGTTTTGTTTCTTCAACTGAGATTAGCCAAATTTTGCTGAGTTCCTTAGGGGGAACTATACATAATCACTACAAAACCTGCTGAGAACCTTCAGCATTCACATAAACAAAGATTCAGACAATTCATTTTATTGCTATCAGTTTCAAAATAAATGAACTCAATCCAAACCCAACAGCGTATTAGGCCTGCAACAAGATTCAATGGATTTAATCCACAGTTTAGGATCATACTCTTGGGGGGGGGGGATTTGCCCCTTATCCTTTCAGTTTTGAGAATGGTACTGGAGGGATTTCTTCTGTCTTAATTCAAGCTGGGATTTTACAGCTGGCTTGGTATTTGGACAAAAACCATCACCTAAGATGGTAGGAAGAACAAATTTCTCTTTGTATCAGTGGACAAGAAATATAATTGTGCCGATTTTTCGGCACAGAAAATCCTTTGTGGTTTCTCATATTTCTAACTTGTAACTCTTGCTCCAAGAAGGACCCCTGCTCCTAAAATCTGTCTACTAGTAGGTTTGGCTGTGGGCTCCCGGGCAGCATCATTCTGCTCAATGCTTTGGCTACCCTGGCCTGCCTCAACTCCAGTCAGCCTCTATCATTGCAAACAGTTGGCTAAGCCTTTTCTTAACGTCAGGCTCATCTGGAGCACGACAGGACTTTGTGTGTACTCTGATGTGCTCAGCAAGTTTAGACTTATAAATGAAGCCCTTCCCACAGTCGCCACAGGCAAAGGGCCTCTCGGGCCTGTGTATGCGCTGGTGCCTAAGCATGTGTCCCCTTTCGCGGAAGTTTTTATCACACTCGGGGCAGTGGAAAGGCCTCTCCCCTGTGTGCAGGCCTTGGTGGCTGAGCAGCTGTGCCTTCAAGCGGAAACTCTTGTCACATTTCGGACACTGAAAAGGCTTCTCTCCCGTGTGCGTCCTGATGTGTTCGACAAGTTTAGACTGTTTGGCAAAGCCCTTGCCACACTCGCAAGAGAATGGCATCTCCCCGCCGTGCAGCAGCTGGTGGGCCTTCATGTCGGCCTTCACGCGGTAGCTCTTGCCGCACTCCGGGCACTGGAAGGGCCTCTCCCCTGTGTGCAGGCGCTGGTGGCTGAGCAGCTGCCCCTTCAGGCGGAAACTCCTGCTGCACTCCGGGCACTGGAAGGGCCTCTCCCCACTGTGCACGCGGAAGTGCTCCGTGAGCTTGGACTGTCTGGTGAAGCCCTTGCCACACTCGCCACACGAGAACGGCCTCTCCGTGCTGTGTGTGCGCTGGTGCGCCTTCAGGATGCCCTTCAGGCGGAAGCTCTTGTCGCACTCCGGGCACTGGAAGGGCCTCTCCCCACTGTGCACTCTCAGGTGCTCCCGCAGCTTACACTGGTGGGCGAAGCCCCTGCCACACTCGCTGCAAGAGAAGCGCCTGTCCGCGCCGTGCCGCAGCCGGTGGGCTGTGAGCGTGCGCTGCAGGCGGAAGCTCAGCCCACACTGCGGACACTGAAAGGGCTTCTCGTCCGTGTGCAGCCGCTGGTGCCTCAGCAGCTGTCCCCGCTGACGGAAGTTCCTGCCACACTCTGCACACCAGAAAGGCTTGTCCCCACTGCCCCGGATGTGCTCTGCGAGTCTGCACTGTTTGGTGAAGCCCTTGCCACACTTCCCGCAAGAGGAGGGTCTCTCTCCACCCTGCACGCGCTGGCGGACCTCCAGCAGGCCGCGCAGGCGGAAGCGCTTGTCGCACTCTGGGCACTGGAAGGGCTTTTCTCCCAAGCGCACCCTGAAGTGGCTGGCGAGCGGGGACCTCGTAGGGAAGCACTTGCTACACTCCGTGCACGAGCAGGGCCTCTCCACGCCAGGGCCTGGCGGCTGAGCCTGTGCGTCACAGTCCGGGCGCGGGCCTGGCTTCTGTCCCGAGTGTGCACTGGCGAAGGCGCCGTGGCCTTCTCTCCAGGAGGCTGGCCTCTCCCCGCCCCGCCGGCACTGGGGGGCCTGCGTGCTGTCCACCGGGAGAAAGCTCTGGTCGTATTCCAGGGCCTGGGAAGGCTTCTCCTCCGTATGCACTGGGTGGTGGCTGAGAAGGGTCTGCTCCTGCCGGAAGTACATTTTACACTCAGGGCACTGGAATGGGCTCTTCCCTGGATGGGCGGCCAGATGTTTCAGCAGACACGGCTTCAAGGGGAAGCTCTTACCACACTGGTGACATGTTAGGTGCCTCTGTGCCCGAGGGGCACTCCGCTGTGGCTGCACATCCGCTCGTCTGCCGAATTTCTTCCAGGCTCGAGGCAGGTCCTTCCAGTGGCTCCTCTGGTGATTTACTAAGTGGTTCTTCTTCCAAAAGCTTTCCCCGCAGACAGGGCAGGGGTGCTGGGCGCTCTTCCAGGAGGGGACTTCCTGCAAACCAGGGACATCCAGATTTCTGGGACTTGGGATTCCTTCTCTTTGGGTAGATTCGCTGCAGCTGTGGACCACTGGAGTCAGAGCCTGAGCGTCGTGACCCTGTGAGCTCAGGAGGGTGATGCCCTGGGCAGGCTTGAAGGAAATCTCTTCCCTTTCTCCAAAAAATGGGCCAAAGGGATACTGGCTCTGAAGAGCATCTACTTGGAAATGGCATTTGGTTTCTCCTGAATTCACAGCTTGCTGGCTTCCTGAAATTGAAGATAAAAACTCAGTCAGTATTCCTGTCTATGGCATGACTAAAGACTGTCACCAATAAAGTGATCCATAATGGTGACCTGGGACTCCAGCTTCCACTGAGCTACACAACCATACAGTGTGGTTCTATTTCATGTCCAAAGTGAGTTTGGTAAGTGCTGAACCTAACAGACATATTAATACAGTAATACTAAAAAGAAGAAAAGATAGATCACAAACACAGGGTCTAAGCTGTGCAGTCAGACTGCCTGGGTTCAAATCCCATTTGTCAAACTAATCTCTTTTGCCTTCAGATCCTTCTGTGGAAACAACAGTACAGAAGATTATTGTAAAAATTAAATGAGTAATGAGCACAAGGTGCTTAGCATGGTCCTGGCAGAGTGCACAGACTCTGTAAGTGTTGGCCACTATTATGACGTCAGGAATTACCCCATGACTACAGACACACCTGGAGTGATGAGGTGATGACGGCAGCAAGTTCTTAACACAGCCCTGAGACCACAGTCACATGTAATCCACGAGCTGTCCTGTCCCTGCAGCCAGGCAAGGCTCGGCTCTATTCCTCCCTCCCTGTTCCCATTCCTACCAATGTTTTAAGAAGGTTTCTTGGAAGAATTATTAATAGAAAGTAGAAAGTAAAATAATTTGTGGAGAAAAACCTCCTTTGTGCTTGGGAAAGAAGCAGCTAAAAACTAAAATTATTTGACTTTTTCATTCTGTACTTTAATACTGACTTTTAAGAATCCAAAAATCTCAGACTCTCCCATCATGACAAGAAATGAAAGAGGAGAGCTGATGTTTAAGTATTCAAATAGACAATAGTTTCTACATAGGAAGAAAGCCGTGTTGGTCCTAAAGATTTGGATAACCAGTCTCTGCTTTTGTTCCTTTTCCACTAAGAAGTTTACATTTTACTGAGCTCTTACTCTTGCTAGGGATCATTTTAACACTGTGTACATTAACCCGTTTAATCCTATAACATAGGTACTTTCATTCTTTTCATTTTATAGATCAGGCATTGAAATACTGAAAGGTTCAATAACTTGCTCAAGGTCACCCAGAAAGGGCAAGATCCAGACTCAGGTCCAGATGCCACACTTCTAACCACTATGCTTTACTGCCTTTCTCTAGAATATAAGAGACATCAAGCATTAGCTCAAACAGGAAGACAAGATCAGAAAAGAGAAATGAGGAAGTCTGACTGTGATGTCTTAAGGTCAGGGCCCCGATTTCTAAATACTCACCCCCAAACAGCTGTCCCCCAATAACTGGATCAAAATGCAAATCAGCAGAGGAGCAAAGTATGTTTCCTGATTTCTGTGATTCTCTCCAGTCCCTGAAGGGCTCTCTCCCCTGTTCAATCCAGGATATCAGTTCTGGTTTGGGAAGTCCATCATCTGTACAGAGAAGTCAGACAGGGTGGTTTGGCTTCCTTCAGCATTAAATTTAAAGCACACTTAAGTTATTTCTAAATTTTTCAAAATTCATTCCTGGGACAATATATGAGAACAGATGTCAAAAACCAGGTTATAGGTTCAGACAAAGAGGAACAAAACTGCCCCCACATCATAACAGTGCTTCCTAATCTATCTGGACCTGTTAGACCAGTTGTGCTTAAATTTCATCATGGTCTCCATCTATCTATAATAGCAGTGCTGTATTTTGTCCACAAACAACATGGCAAATGCTACAATATTTTTAATAACCATTTAATAACAGCCAAATCTCAGGGTTCAATTATTCAGTCAAAAGGATTTTTAAAAACAATGCCTTAATTTATTTAAAATATTTCTAGAACATGGAGAAAAATATACAAAAACCTAGATGCCATCTAACTTTGTCAAATCTTTCCATATTGACATACTTCAGGTTTGTTTTTTTTTTTGAGACAAAGTCTCACTGTTGCCCGGGCTAGAGTGCCATGGCATCAGTCTAGCTCACAGCAACCTCCAACTCCTGGGTTCAAGTGATCCTTCTGCCTCAGCCTCCCGAGTAGCTGGGACTACAGGCATGTGCCACCATGCCCGGCTAACTTTTTCTATGTATTTTTAGTTGTCCAGGTAATTTCTTTCTATTTTTAGTAGAGACGGGGGTCTCACTCTTGCTCAGGCTGGTCTCGAACTCCTGAGCTCAAACGATCTACCCGCCTCGGCCTCCCAGAGTGCTAGGATTACAGGCGTGAGCCACCGTGCCCAGCCCATACTTCCGGTTTTTAAAATGTATGAGATACTACACAGTTTAAGCCACTGTATTTCCCTCTCCAGAGGTAAGCACTACCCTGAATCTGGTGTTTGTCATTCCTATGTATGTTTTTAAATACATACATGTAAATATATAAAATGCTGGTCTTAAACTTTACAGAAATCATACCATATTATACTGCAATTTGCTTTTCTCCCCACAAATTATGTTTTCAAAATTTCTCCATTTTGAAGTACTTGGGTTTGTTCATTTGATAGTATTTGATTATAGGAATATATCACAATCAGTATTCTCTTTCTTCTGTTCACTGGCATGCCTCTATAAGCACACACAAGCAATGGCAGTCCTCGAAGTGAACTGCTGTATCCCTGTGTAAGTGGGTCTCCAACTTACTGTATGTTACCAAATTGCTCTCCAAAGTGGCTGTGCTAATCAACAATCTCATCAGCAGAGTAGGAGTGTTTGCTTTGTTTCCCATCTTGACAACATGTGGTGCTATCAGATATTTTTCTATCTCTAATATAGTACCACATAGTAAGTCTTGCTGTAAGATAGGACAATCACTTTCCATCTTTTTCCAAAAATTTGTCTTGGTTATCCTTGTCTTTGTTCTTCTGTGTTGTTTAGGATCAGCTTATCAAATTCCATGAAAAGCTCTACTGGGATTTTGACTGGAATTGCTTTGAATGTATAGGTTCGGGGAGAACAGACAGAAGGCAGGAAGGTCCATGTAACTGACTGTATGATTAAGAGGATGGATAATCATAGGGATATGAAGAAAGCATGTGTTAAAAAAAGTCATTAAAAACCCAAGAAAAATTCAAATCTAAAAAAATCATGACCTAACAGTGAAACAAATTAAAATGTAGCATAATTCTGAACAACTGATGAATATGAGAAAAAAAGAGAATACATTTGATTTGATGCTTAGAATATACTTTTTGGGGTGGCACAGGGTTAATGACATAGAATTATATTTATTTCTCTCTAGATTCAATTAATTTAACTAATTGTTCAGTAACAATGAAAATAACATTGTCTTAGATTACATGTTTCAGAAACAATCCACAGATACAGCCTGGAAAACTTATCAGAATAGAATATAAATATTAGCAGCCTTGCAATATAAAGGAAGTAGTATGGCTGTCATGAACTGAAGGGAGAGATGAAGGGAAGTACCAGAGAACTACTTACCTTATCTTTATTTTTTAAATTTATTTATTTATTTATTTTTGAGACAGAGTCCCGCTCTGTTGCCTGGGCTAGAGTGCTGTGGCATCATCCTAGCTCACAGCAACCTCAAACTCCTGGGCCCAAGCGATCCTCCTGCCTCAGCCTCCCAGGTAGCTGGGACTACAGGCACGCACCACCGTGCCTAGCTAATTTTTTCTATTTTTAGTTGTTTGGCTAATTTCTTTCTATTTATAGTAGAGACGGGAAGTCTTGCTCTTGCTCAGGCTGGTCTTGAACTCCTGAAATCAAGCAATCCTCCTGCCTCGGCCTCCCAGAGTGTTAGGATTACAGGCGTGAGCCACCGCGCCCGGCCCTTTATCTTTAAATACTAAAAGAAACAAGAGATCTAATATAAAGTTGATGGAACAGAATCTAGAAGTTTAAATATATTAAATTATAAAGCTAACAACAGAGGCACAAAAAACTATCAAAAATTGGGGAGAAAGGGAACAAGTAGATAGAAGAGGGATTGCACAAGTGAGCCAATGCCTGATTTTTCATAGCAATTAATGCTTATCTAACTCTAAACTCGATAAATCAAGGAACAAAGTTAGTGTAAGCATATTTAGATTGGAGAAAACCACTTTGAGAACTGAAACAGAAATGGTTAAAAGTGATTGCCTTTGGGGAGTTAATTGCAGGGGGGGATGGAGTGTAAGAATGAAGCAACAGTCTTCTAGCTTTGACTAGATGCTTCTCCAAAGAGACTGATTTTTAAGGCCTAGCAGTGACTCACGCTGGTATTTCTGGCATTTTGGGAGGCCGAAGTGGGAGGATCGCTTGAGGCCAGGAGTTTGACAACAGCCTGGGCAACAGTGAGACACGGTCTCACTCTGTTGCCTGGGCTAGAGTGCAGTGGTATCATCATAGCCCAATGTAGCCTCATATTCCTGGGTTCAAGCAATCCTCCTGCCTCAGCCTCCTGAGTAACTGGGACTATGGGTGCATACTACCATGCCTGGCTAATATTTTCTATTTTTTTAGAGATGGGGTCTCACTCTTGCTCAGGCTGGTCTCAAACTCCTGACCGCAAACTATCCTTGCCTTCGGCCTCCCAGAGTGCTAGGATTACAGGCATGGGAAGCCATGCCCAGCCTACAAAAAATTTAAAAATTAGCCAGGTATAGTGGCATGCACCTATAGTCCCAGCTACTTGGGAAGCTGAGACAGGAGGATTGCCTGAGTCCAGGAGTTGGAGGCTGCAGTGAGCTATGATGAAGCCATTGCACTCTAGCCTGGGCGACAGAGAGAGACCCTGTCTCAAAAAAAACCAACAAAAACCCATATTTGATAAATAAAAAGAAATGTAAAGAATAAGCAAAACAACCAGAAGAACATCCATAAACATTACCAGGCAGAGATAGTTACTCGTAAACACCTCAGTGTATAGCCTTCCAAAATCTCATTCCAGAGAGGAATAACATTAGCTTTTCTGAAATTTTTAGATCCCACTGTAAAAGTTGTAAGGTAGGGACATCCGAGGTTAAAGATATACAGGGTAGGCTGGGTATGGTGGTTCACGCCTGTAATCCCAGCACTTTGGGAGGGCAAGGCAGGAGGATCACTTGAGGCCAAGAGTTCAAGACCAGCCTGGGCAACATAGGGAGACCCTGTGTCTACAAAAAATTTAAAAATTAGCCAGATGTGGTGGGGCATGCCTGTACTGCTAGCTAATTGGGAGGCTGAGACAGGAGGATTGCTTGAACTCAGGCCTTTGAGGTTACAGTGAGCTATAATCGCACAATGGCACTCCAGGGACAGAGCAAGTCCCTGTCTCTGAAAAACAATTTTATACATACACACATACACACACACACACACACACACACACACACACGGGGAATGTGTAAAGTCACAGCACCCTGAAAGTAATGACAAAAAGCCCCAATATATATTTAGTCACCTCTGACCATCTATATTACATGTTGTCTCAAATATTCTCATGTAACATCTACCCTTGAGTAAGGATTACCAAAATCTGGGGAAAAATGCCTTTCTGAGTTAATTTCTGAGAAATATTGCTACTTGACAAACAAAAGCATCAAGTGACTGAGACCTCCTCCAGGATCCAGTTCCTTAACTTACCCACAAAGGTGGACACTTCTTACCTAGAGAGATGAGCGTCTCATAATTGGTTCTCATCACATGCTTGTAAAGCTCCTTCTGCCATGCCTCTAGGTTCTGCCATTCTTGCTCCGAGAAATAAATGGCAACATCCTCAAAAGTCAGAGGTAACTGAAATTATAGGCATAGTACGTACATAGTCGTGATTGCTCCAAGGTGACTCCAGCTCTTGTTTTTGTTCAGCAGCTTCTTCCTGGGAACTGCTCCTTCCTCCACCCCAATCGTGTGGTTCTGCTGTGAACCACTAGAAGCCCTCCAGGAGTTTCTTTATGTTTGTCCCAACTATATACATATGAAGAGTATGCAACTTTTTTTTACAAAAATGGGAGCAAATCACTGTGTAACTTCATTCACTTAAAGTCACAGACATCTTTCCAGGTCAATACATAGAGGCAAACTCATTCTTCAGTATGTTGCATTACACTGTGTGAGTAGATACATTCCACTAATGGGACATATATTGTTTCCATCTCCTTATAGGTTACCAACAATGCTCTGATGTGCTTCCTTATGTATTAGTGTTTCTACTTCTGTAGGATAAAGTCTAAAAAGGAGAACTACTAAATCAAATGGTATAAATATCTTCGGTTTTAATAGATATCACTAGATTGCCTTCCAGAAAGAACCTAGTAAGCTTATCTTTGCTATTGAGATGAGACTTCCTGTTTTACACTTTTGACAGCACAGGATGTTCTTAAATCTTATTTTTTGCCAGTGTGATGGGTGGCAAATAATATTTTATTGTCTTAATTTACATTAATTTGTGAGGCTTAGTATCACTTTCATACTTTTTTGGCTCTCTGCATATTTTTGTGAATGACCATTCACATCCTTTGCTCAGTGAGTTCTTATATCTTAAATGAACTATCTTACATTAGGGTTAATAACCCTTGACTAACTGACAATCATCTTCTCTATTTGTCTTTTGTCTTCTGCCAAATAGAAAATTGACCCTTTTATTTAGTTAAATCAGTACATATTTATCATATTGTTACCATATTTTTCTTTTAAGTGTTCCCCACATCAAAGTTATATAAATATTCCACTGAAGTCTTTTTACATTTGCAATTTAATTCAATAGATGAGACTGGCATTTTTATTCACACACATATGGATAGCCAATCATGCAACACTATTAAATATACCATTCTTTCTTAGATTAAAATGCCAGCCTTCAACCTTTGCATATATATCCAGATTTATAGATATATGTGAGTCTGTATATCCTGAACTCTCTAATCTCTTAAACTATCTATATGCAACTTTGTAATACCCAGAGAGTAAGTCTCCCCGCTCCCATCACCTGCCCCATTCTATTTCAAGCTACTCTTGTCAGTTCCTGGAATATCTATTCTTCCTCACAAACTTCAAAATCACTTTGTCCAGTCAAAAAAAAAAAAAAAAAAGTACATTAGGATTAGGTTTGAATTACATTATGTATAAATATGTATTGAGGAAAGATTGATATCACCTTGGAACGCAGGCTGCCCTTCCATTTATTTAGATCTTGCTTGTTATCTTTTAATAAATCTAATGATTTTCTTTATAAATGTTCTGAATCATTTTATTAACTTTATTTCTGGTATTCTTTGGTTTTTCTAATAAATGTAAATGGGACCACACCTACCACTTCCAATCATTATTACTAGTATTTTTTTAAAGTTATTGATTTTTGTAAACTTATTTTGTATCTAACCAATGTTCCATATTTCTCAATCCTAATAGTAATACTGTAAGTTTTTGGTGGAATAAAATCATACTATTTCCAAATAAGGATAACTTCCTCATCTTCCCTTGAGGTGTAGTACTTTTTCCTTATATTATTACATTTATTAAAACCGCTTTTGTGGCTTTAAGGTTTAATATCTTGATTTGGAAGGCTTTTCTCATTCTAAGATTATAAAAGATATTCTCCTGGATTTTTCATCTTTTTATACCTTTGTTTATTAGGATGAAACCTTTTACCACCTGGAACTTATTTTTGTATATTACAGAACATGCAGTTGAACATGTCCTTAACACCACATGTCTGACTGGCCAGGGTCCACTTATATGTGGATTTTTTCTTTTTTTTTGAGACAGAGTCTTGCTCTGTTGTCCAAGGTGGAGTGCAGTGGCATCATCATAGCTCACAGCAACCTCAAACTCCTCGGATCAAGTGATCCTCCTGCCTCAGCCTCCAGAATAGCTGGGGACTACAAGTGTGCACAACCACACCCGGCTAATTCTTAAATTTTTTGAAGAGATGAGGTCTCACTATGTGCTCAGGCTAGTCTCGAACTCCTGGCCTCCAGCGACCCTCTTGCCTTGGCCTTCTGAAGTGCTGGGATTACAGCCGTTAGCCACCACACCTGGCCAGTTCTTTTAATTTAGACAGCTCCTCACCAGCTTTGAGGTTGCAGTGTGCCATGATGACACCACTGCGCTCTAGCCTGGGCAACAGAGCAAGACCCTGTCTCAAAAAATAAAAAAAAGAAAAGAAAAGAAATCTTTTTGAAGATTTGCGACAATTAGAAAAAACTCACAAATGAACCACGTAGCCTAGATATATCAAAAAAATTAAGTATGTCATGAATGAGTAAAACATAGATACTAGTCTATTTATCACTTCCATAAAACATACACAAATCTATTATAAAATTTATTAAAATTCACACAAACAGTACCTGCCATTCATAGTGAAGAGAAATGTAAATATAAATATGCAGTATTAAATCATAAATGCATATTAACTGTAGTACATACTATACTACGATAATAATTTTGTAACCATCTCCTGTTGCTATTGTGGTGAGCTCTTGTCAGAGTACCCAAGTATCTGCATGAAATACTGTGTGATGCTATCATCTCCACATGAGCAGTTTCTCCAGTAACTAGCGTATCATAGTAAAAAGTGATCTCTTTACGTTCCCACATATTTCTCATTGTGTTTACTGCAATACTATAAACCCTGAATAACACCATGGGACCCATATGAAGTGCCACTAATGATGCTGGAAGAGCTCCCAAGAAGCAGAGAAAAGTCATGACAGTATAAGAAAAAGCTGCATTGCTTGGTGTGTACCTAGACCAAGGTCTGCAGCTTGGCTGCCCACCATTTCAGACAGATGATTCATCTTGCAAACAGATGACATAAATTCAAGGTATCAGTAAGTACACTACAGTACTAGAAATATATTTTCTCTTCCTATGGTTTTCTTAATAACATTTTTTCTCTAGCTTACTTTACTGTAACAATCCAGTATATAATACACATAATATACAAAATATGTGTTAATCGGCTGTTTATGTAATTAGTAAGGCTTCTGGTCAACAAGTAGACTATTAGTAGCTAAGTTTCTGGGGAATAAAAGTTATATACAGATTTTTGACTGCATGCAGTTGGGAGGGGAGTTGGAGCCCCTAACCCCTGCATTGTTTGAGGGTCAACTGTAATTCTTTTTCCAAATGGGTATTTATCACATTTATTGAATAGTCTATTCCTTTACCACTGATTTGGGATTTTTTTTCATAGATTCCAATTTATTCTTGGGTATATTTTTGTTCCACTGGTGAATTTGTCTCTTCCTGCCCCAATACTCCACTGTTTAATTCTTACAGTTTTATCAAATGTTTTGTTGTTTGAGAGAGCATGGCCATCCACCACCACAATCCACATAATTTTCTGCTGGAAACTGTCTTGACCTTTTTTGTCTATTTTCTCTCCTACATAAACAGGAAAAATATATCATCAAATTAAATACAAATTCTATTTAGAATCTGATAGGACTACATTAAATATATGGATTAATTTGAGGAGAACTGGATTTTTAAAATATGCGATTTTTCCACCCAGAAACACGTTATATCTCTTTCATTAATCTATTTTTATGTGCTTTAGTAAAATTTATAGTTTTTTCCATACACACCTTACATAATTCTTGATAGATTCATTCCTAGGTATTTTAGAGTTTTAGTTGCTACTGTGCTTGGTGCTAAACCTTATATAGTTGATTGTCTTAGAGTTCCTACATGGAAAACTAAATCTGCAATTAACACTCTTTTAACTATTTGACTCTATCATTTCTCATTTTTCTTATTGCATTAGCTGGAATAATATTGAATAATAATGATGACAACATGCATCTGTCTTATTCCTTACTTTAATAAAAATCCTGTAATGGTTAACTTTAAAAGTAATGTTCACTGGTTTTCTTTGATTAACCAAGATTATAGTTATCAGCAATTGGTTTTGAATTTCATTGCTTCTTTAAAAATTGCATTACAAAAATGTTATACATGTAAATTTGTTAATATTGTTTAATATTTGTGTTTATTATGGTTGGCTTAGATAAACTTACACTTGTTGAGGTTCATAACTAGGAGTATGTAAATTATGTTACTTTAAAATACTCTACATAAATATACATGTCATCTTTTATTGAATTGCAACTATTCACATGTGTGCTTATTTTCTATGAGCATCTTGTTTCAACTTTTTTTTTTCATCTTTTTGCTGTATTCAGTATGAAATTTAGAGTTGAGTTTTAAAACTCTAATGACTCTTTTACATTTGTCTTTGTCTGTTTAGTGTTGCTACAAATGAATACCAGAGGCAGGAAAATTTATAAAGAAAAGGGGTTCATGGTTCTGCAGAGTGTACAGGAAGCATGGGGTAAGCATCTGCTTCTGGTGAAGGCCTCAGACTGCTTCCACTCACCCCAGAAGGTGAAGGGCTTGTGCAGAGATCACAGATCACATGGTGAGGGAGGAAGCAAGATAAAGGAGGGAGTGCCAGGTTCTTTTTAACTAGCTCTGTTGGGAACTAACAGAGGATGGCACCAAGCCATTCGTGAAGGATCCACCCCATGACCAAACACCACCCATTAGGCCCCACCTCCAACACTGGGGATCAGATTTCAACATAAGGTTTGGAGGACAAACATCCAAACTATAGCAACATTTAAATCGGAAATTCATTATTTTAAGTTTAATGAAATAGTCATTTTTGCTGTAACACTTGTTTTGAACATGAATTTGTTCCAATGTGATTAATATATTAGGGAACAATATATTACAAAATTTTACATTTGTTTATGTGCAGTTTTGTCTGTAAAAAACACTAAACAAGTGGTTTTCAATTAAGGCAATTTTGTCCCCCAGGGGCCATTTGGAAATGTCTAGAGACTTTTTTTTCAATGCTATCCTTCAGAAGTGAAGGAGACATTTTTGATTTTCATAATTGGGGGAG
This sequence comes from Cheirogaleus medius, assembly GCA_008086735.1. Taxonomy (NCBI): domain Eukaryota; kingdom Metazoa; phylum Chordata; class Mammalia; order Primates; family Cheirogaleidae; genus Cheirogaleus; species Cheirogaleus medius. The sequence goes on along the minus strand of VBSM01003176.1, from coordinate 764,386 downwards.
GTGCTACTGGCATCTAGTGGCAGCTGAGAAGCATGCTGACAAGCACCCTGCACAGGACAGCCACCGCAACAGAAAATAATCCAGTACAAAATGTTAGTAGTGGCAAGGGTGAGAAACTTTGCACTGGGCGAACAAAGAGAACTGATCTGTGATCTGTACACAAAATGCAAACCCTTCAAACATGAGATTTCCCTGTGTTTTAAGCCCTACCTATCTATATCTGGGGTCAAAACTTTCCATCTCATTTAAGATAACCTTCCTTTTTACCACTTCACACTAACTCCCAAACTCCAACCAACCCTTGTTACTCCCACCTATATATGCAAATTTCAAGCAGTTTTTAAATCAATTAAGATTTTAATTTATTAATCATGAACATGCATAAAACTGCTGTTTTTATTAGGTTCTAATCTTTTTAACAAGTCACTGATGGAAGTTTTTTGAGTGCTGTGTACCTAACATTTCTCCCATAAACTCTGATTTTTATGACACAATTTCACATTGCACTATGATTTTTAGAAATGCATATGTTGTATTATAGCAGAACTGAATGTATGTTTATATTTCTGTGTTAAATATACGTACCGCGTTTCTCCAAAAATAAGACAGGGTCTTATATTTATTTTTCCTCAAGAAGATACCCTAGGGCTTATTTTCAGAGGATGTATTATTTTTTTTAAGTACAGTACAACAATCTACATTTATTCAAATATAGTTAAGTTGTCTTCTTCTGGAACATCATCATAACTTTCCAAACCCCGAATTCCATCCTAAATTTCTTGCGACTCTATTTCATTTAGAACCATTGGCCCCAATCTCTCATTTCGAGCAATAGAGCTCTCATGGGGCAGATGACAAGGGCTGCTCATAGAGCTCTCATGGGGCAGATGACAAGGGCTGCTCATCTTCTTTACCGTTCGGAGACAAAATGCATGGGTTGTGCAGATAGGCTGCGTAGCCACGCCCATCACTAGGTCTTATTTTCGGGGAAACACGGTACTTGCCTTTCTTGATTAAATTCTTTACTTTTCACATGTTTTTAAATGCTCAAAAGTCTTCATTGTTTATTACTTTTTTTACTTTCAAAGTTTAAAAGATCCAGAAAATTACAGAGAACATTATAACAAGCACCTTAGTATTCACCACTGACACAGTTCCTTTTAATGAAATAAATAGAATATGACAGATTAAAACTCAAGTTCCCTTGGTTCCTCTCTTCAATCTTGTTTTTATATTCAGTCCTATTTCCCTCCCTTTGTAAAGGCACACTGTGCCTTTTCAGTTCATTCTTAAAATTTTTTAATATACATATGCATCCATAAATAATATATACTATTGCTTTGTGTCTTTTATACATAAATGCTTTACTGGATTGCAAATTGCATTTTTTCACTCAACATTTTGAGATTTATGTTGACATATATATATACAACTAATTAGGTACAGTGTTCTTTTGTCTGACTGTCAGTTTCTTAATCCATTCTTTTATTCAGTGACTATTTCTTTTCAGTTCTATTAATTGCCTGTTTGTGTCCTTTACCCACATTTTTATTGGGTCACTTACCCTTCTTTCTTTATGTAATTTACATGTTGATTCTTGACTATACAAGTTACAATACTTTATCATAGTCTGTGTCTTAGCTTTTAATTTGTTTATGCTATCTTATATTGTATAGTAAGTTTTCAATTTTGATGTAAACTTTTCAATCTTTTCTTTTTTTTT
>VBSM01003176.1:742061-753267 GCA_008086735.1 Cheirogaleus medius | reverse complement strand
GGTGCTTCTTCAAGTTGGCTCTATACCGGAAGGTCTTGTCACATTCAGGGCACGGGTAGGGCCGCTGTCCTGTGTGGACAACTTGGTGGGTGACTAGGCTGCCCTTCAGATAGTAGCTCTTCTCACACTCATTGCACTGGAACCGTTTCTTCTTACACGGGAATCTCTGGCTCCGCCTGAGTTCAGATTTCCCTCTGGATTTGCTTTTGTACTTTGGATATTTATAGGGCTGGTTCTTGGAGTGGCTCCTTTTGTGGTTTACCAAGTCACTCTTTACCTGGAAGACTTTCCCACAGACACGGCAGGGATAAAATCTTGGCCTTGCTAGAATTTCCAAGTGACCTGGGGTATCCGGAGGCTTATGCCACGGATCTTTCTTGTCCTGATTAGATGCTGTGACATTGAGTTTTTTATGTAGAGTCTCTGTTTCTTGGAGACTTGGAGATTGAAAGGTGGTTCTTTGATCTGATAAAATCTTTCTCCCCTTCCCTGATAAGGTAGCACACAAGTCATGCTTTTGAAGTCCATTTAAATGAGATTCCTCTTCTTTTGTCCCGAGAGTTCCTTGGTTACCTGGAGAACAAAAAAATACCACTCTCATCAGTGGTATGTCTACTCTACAGTGGGATTCAAGGACTGCCTTAATGTCACTAACAAAGTGGGAAAGGGAATCCCATTAATCTCAATGACTCTGTGAATCTACCTCCCACAGAAAAATTATATTTAGCTTTTATATTCCTTTCACCATGTGTTAAGAAATGGCTTAGCATAAAAAATTGCAAGCAGATATATCTTGTGAACTATAAATGACCCTCAGAGGGTTAAGCAGAAGTTGGAGATAATTAAAATGAGTTATTCTGGGAAACTGATTGTACTATTATAATATTTCCTTAGATCTGTGAAATAAATAGCACAATATTTAAGTAGGAAGGCTTAGGTCATATTCTTGTTCCCCTTCTACCATAGATTTCAAGAAAAAGTTTCTGGAAGAAATGCTAATAGAAAGTATCTTTCTCAGGAATGTCCAAATGGCAATTTACTGAATTTACAAACACTGTAGAAATTATTTCCTTTTCCAAAGAACTCTGCATTATAAGAAAGATATATTTACATAAGCACACTCACTACTGTTCCCAGTGTAACAGCCATGATGACAGGACATAGAGGAACCTGAGTTGTCACATGATTACCCACTAGATCTGGAGAGGATAATTTCATTCACCTCAGCCATTGTATTTCAGAACTGCTTTTCCTCCAATGTCCTGTTGAATGAGATAATGGAACTCGCTCTCTTTTTTTATCTCTTAATCTGGAAGGAAACCTGAATGGCACTTCCCCCAGGACTCTCATTTTGCTTGGTGTTCATCTTAAGGAGAACATAGGCTGGGCTAGGCTCACACCTGTAATCCTAGCACTCTGGGAGGCTGAGGTGGGAGAGAGCAAGAGCGAGACCCCATCTCTACTAAAAATAGAAAAAATTAACTGAGCGTGGTGGTGGGCGCCTGTAGCCCCAGCTGCTCAGGAGGCTGAGGCAGGAGGATCGCTTGAGCCTGGGAGTTTGAGGTTGCTGTGAGCTAGGCTGATGCCACAGCACTCTATTCAGGGCAACAGAGTGAGACCCTGTCTCAAGAAAAACAAACAAACAAACAAAAAAAACCAAAAAGGACAACATAAGTGATATTTCCAAGTGGATTATGTTATTTAGTAAGTCAGCACTCAACAGTTTTGCCTAGATCATGACAAGAGCACTGGATTCCTATTTCTCATCACTGGAAGTTGAATCTTCCTATAAACATGCTTTTACTATTTAACCCTGGCAGAGGAACAGTTGTACTTATTGGTTGAGTATCACCTTGTACCAAGGGAACAACACTGATTTTTTAGGGATAGCCACCAAAGTTGTTAATTCTTTGGTACTCAAAAAACTTTCTAGGCTCCTCCTTTTCTATCGGGTGAATTCAAACTTTTCATCTTGGCATTCCTGGCCTCAGATAATCTGACACCAACTTATGTTTCCTATCTCCCATCATGTCCCAAGAAGAACAGTTGGCTTCAGGGAGGTTGGTGTCTTCCCTGTTTTCTGAATGTAATGAATTTGTTCCCACCTTTGGGCCTCAGCTCATGTATTACCCCTGCCAATAATTCTTTCCCTAACCCAATCTGCCCAGGGTTTAGCTATTTACATATATCCTAATTCCTTTCAGAGTCCCCCTGGGATATTGCTATCTCTCCTCCATAATTTCTCTTCTAAATTCCTATAGCACTTTCTACCAATGCGACTTATTATTTTAACTTACAAGCAGTCTTATTTTATAGTTGACTGACTTAATTGCCATGACACTAAGACAATCAATATCTAGAGCAGGGGTCTTCAAACTTTTTAAACAGGGGGCCAGTTCACTGTCGCTCAGACCGTTGGAGGGCCGGACTATAGTTTAAAAAAAACTATAAACAAATTCCTATGCACACTGCACATATCTTATTTTGAAGTAAAATAACTAACGGGCAAAAACACCCGCTTGTGGCCCACGGGCTGTAGTTTGAGGACGCCTGACCTAGAGTGTAAGGGTTTTTTTTTTTTTTTATTTTTTTGAGACAGAGTCTCGCTGTATCACCCGGGCTAGAGTGCTATAGTGCCATGGCGTCAGCCTAGCTCACAGCAACCTCAAACTCCTAGGCTCAAGCAATCCTCCTGCATCAGCCTCCCGAGTAGCTGGGACTACAGGCATGCACCACCATGCCGGGCTAATTTTTTATATATATACTTTTAGTTGTCCAGCTAATTTCTTTCTATTTTTTTTAGTAGAGACGAGGTCTCACTCTTGCTCAGGCTGGTCTCGAACTCCTGAGCTCAAGCGATCCTCCCGCCTCGGCCTCCCAGAGTGCTAGGATTACAGGCGTTTGAGCCACTGTGCCCGGCCAGGGTTGTTTTATTTATTTATACATACATACTCTCTATAAAATTGTCTGCCGTAGCCTAAGTAATATAATACTAATATAGTCCTGTGAGCCTGGTAGGTACTCAATATTGGTTAAATTAACAAATACATAGACAGTGGCAATGCACTGAAACCCTTGGGAATTCTTTTATCTTCTTGATGGAGCTTGGACCCATCCCCTGGTCTCAAATTCCCTTCTTCTTCAGAGGAGTTCCTTGACTCCCAGGGATTTAGTAAAGCATTCACATACTATAAAGGTGAAATAGTCCCTTAAATATTAGAAGTGTTAAGGTATTCTACAGTTTCCATTATGATTCAATCACAAAGTTTTTAATATTTCTATATTCAAATGGACACCATGGTGTGACAGGGACGTGGTTTTTCCTCAGGGCTTTGACAAATGGATCCCTTGTTCTTTTATAAGGAATTCTCACTGTCTTTCCAGGTTTTGTTTTTTTTTAATAATGTATATATAACTTCCCTCTATAAAAGTAATACATTCTCACATTTGCTACCCACTTGAGTAAAGAAAACCAACATTCTCCATCAAAACATAGATCTAGCTAACTATACAAAAAGAAAGATTCAGGGCGGTGGCTCACGCTTGTAATCCTAGCACTCTGGGAGGCCGAGGCAGGTGGATAGCTCAAGGTCAGGAGTTCGAAACCAGCCTGACCAAGAGCGAGACCCCATCTCTACTAAAAATAGAAAGAAATTAATTGGCCAACTAAAAATATATAGAAAAAATTAGCCGGGCATGGTGGCGCATGTCTGTAGTCCCAGCTACTCGGGAGGCTGAGGCAGAAGGATTGCTTGAGCCCAGGAGCTTGAGGTTGCTGTGAGCTAGGCTGACGCCACGGCACTCACCCTAGCCTGGGCAACAAAGTAAGACTCTGTCTCAAAAAAAAAAAAAAAAAAGAAAGATTCAGGAAACAAGGCCAGGAAAATTGATGATTCATGACCTTAAAACCATCTTACTCACCAAAACATGGTGACTTTCCAGTGTTCTTCAAGCCCAGCCGCTCATCAGAAGGGCTAATTGTCATTCTTCTTTCATCTAAGCATTCCTGATCTCCAATTAATAGCATTCTCCCTTGTTCCATCCATGTGATCAAATCTGGCTTGGAAAAAGCACAGCCTGCAAACAGAATCCACACAGACTCAGTTTGGGTTTACCAGGTACTTAACTAAAAATTATTTTCACAGTCGACTTGTTTCCTGGAGACATGAGACAAACATTCGGTCAAAAAAATCAAAGTCCTTGAAATTACGTGAATGACAACGGAATACAGCCCAAGGAAAAGACTGTTTAGCTTAAATACTCTCTGCAATAGTTTATAAAAGTAAAGGATGCAGAGAAGTAAGGATGATGGGGGTTTTAAAACAGCTGACATCCAGGCAGAAAGTATCCAAAAGTGATTATTAAGAGACATCATAAGAACAACTGGAGCAAAAGAAAAGGGGCACTCAGAGGGAGTTAGTGAGGACGCCTTGATCACAAGGCCCACCTTTCTAAATAGAGGCCTCACATCCAAGGAAACTAACTGCTGAGGTACCAAGATGCTTGGTCAATGAAGTGAAAGAAACAGGAGGCTATTAAATGACAGCGATTAAGAGGTAGACAGTAAATAAGTACAAACATCGTGTAGCAATTAAAAAATTAACCAAAAAGAAAAAGAGGTAGAGAGTAATGTAGTCTAATGGCATAAGCCTAGAGGGAAGAAGGGTTTTCATAAATCTGTAGAGTGAGTTCAGACGCCACAGCAGGAAGCGTCCTCCTCCTTTAGCCTTTGCTGGTGTTACCTAAGGCTCGGCTCTCAGATCAATGCTCCTCAACGGGAGCTGTGTATCACCAGCCTGGCAGTGCCTCAAGTATTTGTGAAAAATGTAGGTCCCTGGGTGTGATCCTGGGCCTGCTAAACCTTAATCTCTGAGGCTGGGATCTGGATATTCTGTAAAGAAATTGTTGGCAAATTATACCGTTTAGTTTTTAGGAACTAAAATTTGGGAAAATCAAATAGAATTTTCCAAGCTCAAAGATGCTAACTGTGACAGTTCAAAATGTAATCCTAGATCAGCGCATGGCTCTAGTCTCCCCTACCCTGCTGGCCAGTGGGCCTCAGTCTCCTCCCCTTAACCTCTAAAGGCTGGAGTGTCCCAGGGTTCTCTCTGTCCTATCCACATATTCTCTCTAGATGATCCCAACTAGCCTCACGGTTTAAAACATCATCCATGTAATGTCTCCAAAATCTGCAAATCCAGTCCTGACCTTCCCTTGGAATTCCAGTTTCCTATAGCCAGTCATCACTTTACATGTCCATACAAATGTCTCTGAGCATCTCAAACTCAATGTGGCCCAAACCCGCTGCCTCCCCAACCCTTCCTCCTGTCAGTGAATAAAGCCACTCACTATCAAGATACTCAACCCAAAAATTGAGGACTTGATTCTTCTTTCACCCTTTTACTCCACACCCCATCCATCAGCAAAATCTGGGATTCTATCTCTAAAACATACCTGGAGACCACCTACTTCTCTGTCTTAATTACTACCTACTTAGTCAATCTCACCAGCACTGCCAAGGCTTATGGCTGGTCTCTCTCTTTTCATTGTTCATTGCTATCCACTATGATCCATTCTCCACAAGGCAATCCAAGCAATCATTTAAAAAGTATATTACTCACCCTAGCACTCTGGGAGGCCAAGGTGGGAGGATCCCTTGAGCTCAGGAGTTCAAGACCAGCCTGATAATAGCAAGACCTTGTCTCTACTAAAAATAGAAAAATTATCTGGGCATCATGGTGTGGGCATGTACTCCCAGCTACTCAGGAGGTTGAGGAAGCAGGATCACTTGAGCCCAGGACTGAGAGATTGTAGTGAGCTATGATGACATCACTGCACTCTGTCCAGGGCAACAGAGCAAGACTCTTGTCTCAAAAAAATAAAGCATATTACTTGCCTCTGTTTAAATTCCCCCATCATCTTCCCCTTGTATGTATACTTGATCTTAGCCAAAAGGCCAAGAAACGATTCCCCCTCGTATGCAGAATAAAATCCAACTCCTTATCTTGGTATCATTTCCCACTGTCCTCTGTGCATGTGCTACAATAGACTCAGTGTGGTTCCCAACATTTTGAACTCATTCTTTCTGACTAATAAGCCTTTGCACTAGTTTTTCCCTCTGCCTAGAATTCTCTTCCCCCTGATTTCACATGGTTGACTCCTTCTTGTCATGCATACCTCACTTAGACTAAGTTATAACCCCCTTGAACAGAGAATGACTCCTTCAGGCTAGACTCAGATTATTTATTACATTGATACCAGTAGAAATGGGTTTTTAAATTTTTTTTAAGAGATGGAGTTTCACTCTGTCACCGAGGCCAGAGTGCAGTAGTGCAATCATAGCTCACTGCATCCTCAAACTCCTGGGCTCAAATGATCCTCCAGTCTTAGCCAGGACTGCAGGCACCTGCCACCATGCCCAGCTAATTTAATTTTTTTTTTTTTTTTTGGTAGAGATGGGGTCTATTAGAAATGTTTGTAATGACATGAGAATGAGTTAGAGTGACTCAGATAAGCAGCAAGGTATAATTTCCCCAAATTTATTTTTAATGTACTCCTTGAGTATTTCCCTGGAGTTATCTAAGTGTCCCATCCCACTGCCCTCTTCTCTCTTCCTTTACCCAGGCACCCCTTCTTGCCTGTTGTATCCACACTGTGCACTGTGCTGTGTCCCAGCTTACTCTAACATAATAACTATGCCCCCTTCATAAAAGCCATAGTTCTTATGAGAAGATGGGAAATTCATCTTACTCGGACAATATAAGCAGGCACTAAAGTATTCGTTAAAGAAATAAAAGGACGCTATTTATTAATAATACTGAAGGCACAGATACCACTGGATAAAAAGGACAAGTTAAATATTCCCACGCCATTATAGGAAGGGAAAGAGATATTATGAATATAAACTGGACACAGCGTCATATTCAACCAGCTCACAGCTGACACAGGGAAGGAAGCCTCTTAGTATTAGGTTGGTTCCCAAAAAGTGATTCCTTAGAATCCCATCTTACCCAGAGAATCAAGGGTCTCATAATTGGTCTTCATCTCTTGCTTATACATTTCCTTCTGCCATTTCTCCAGGATCTCCCACTCTTGCTCCGAAAAATATAAAGCCACATCATCAAATGTCACGGTTACCTGGAGCCACAAACAGTATATACGTACATTTTCACTTCAACGCTACTTTTTTTTTCAATGTCCATGACTTTATTAAGAGAAAGAAAACATTAGTTATCTCTGGATGGTACCATATAATATAATGAACATGATAAAGGGGAGCCAAATAGAGTGAATGAAGGAAGAGCAGGCCATGCACCATCTAAAGAGGGATCCTTTCCTTAGCAGCAACCAATGGCTGCTCTGCAAGACTGGGCCCAGTGTTGCTGGATGTGTCAATTTAAACAAAAAATTATTTTGAAATAATTATAGTTTCACGGGGAGTTACAAAGATATTGCAGAAAAGCTCCACATACTCTTCACCTAGTTCACCTCTAACGTAATATTTACGTTATTATAGTACAACATCAAAACTAGGAAATTGACATTGGTATATTTATGTGTATAATTCTATGTGATTTCATCTCATGTAACCACACTGCAATGAAGAAACAAAACAAGAGTCAGCCCTCCATATTCCTGAGTTCTGCATCCATGGAAAACTCGAAAAAATTTTAAAAAGCAATTAAAAACTATAAAAATGCAAATAAAACTAATCCAGCATAAAAACTATTTACATAGCATTTCCATTGTATTAAGTATTATGAGTAATCCAGGGATGATTTAAAGTATATGAAAGGATGCATGTAGGTTATATGCAAATACTATGCCACTTTTACATAAAGGACTTGAGCATCTGTGGATTTTGCTATCTGAGGGGCATCCTGGAACCAATCCCTCTCAGATACTGAGGAACGACTATGTTCCTTCATCACAAAGAGGATGTTCCAATCCTTTATAATCATACTCACTAATCCATCACAATTTTGTCATTTCAAGAGTGTTATATTTGGAATCTTATAATATGCAACATTTTGAGATTGATTTTTTCACTCAGGACATCCTTGAGATCCATCCACATTGTCATGTTTAGCACTACAGCCACGTGCCACGTAACGATGCTTTGGTCAAGTATGCAACACATATACCACAGTGATCCCATAAGATTATAATACTATTATTTTTACTGTACCTTTTCTGTTTAGATACACAAATGCATATCACTGTTACAATTGCCTATAGTATTCAGTACAGTAGCATGTCGTACAGGTCTGTGCCTAGGAGCAGGAGGCTATACTATATAGCCTAGGTATGTAGTAGGCTATACCATCTAGGTTTGTGTAAGCATACTCTCTGATGTTTGCACAATGACAAAATCACCAAACAATGAATTTCTCAGAATGTATCCCTGTCATAAAGTGACATGACTTCATTTTTATTGCTGAATAGTATCCCATGGTATGGACATACAATTTGATTAACCATTCAACTATTAGGGATATTTTGATTGGACATGTTTTCATTTTTCTGGGATAAATGCCCAGTACTATAACTACTGCACTGTATGGCAAGTATATGTTTAGTTTTTAAAGAAACTGCCAAACTATTTTCCTGAGTGGCCAAACCGTTTTACATTCCTACCAGCAATGTATAAGAAATAACGTCTCAGCACCCTCACCAGCATTTGGTAATGCCACTTTTTAAAAATTTTAACTGTTCTAATTGGTATATAGTGATATCTTACTGTGGTTTTATTTTAAATTTTCCTAATGAGTTACTGAACATCTTTTCATTTGCTTATTTCCCATGCATACATTCTCTTAGGTAAAATGTCTCTTTATAATTTTCCTAATTTCTAATTGGATTTTTTTTTTTTACTATTCAGTGTGAGTTCTTTATATATTCTAAATATAAGTCCTTTGTCAGATATGCGGTTTGCAAGTATGTTCCCCCAGTCTGTATCTTGTCTTTTCTTATTTTTTCTTGTATCTTCACAAAGCAAAAGTTGTTAATTTTGATTATGTACAACTTATCATTTGTTTCCCTTTATAGATTGTGCTTTTTTTGGTGCTACATCTAAGAACTTTCACCATGCCCTAGGTCCCAAAGATTTTCTCCAATATCATCTTCTACAGGTTTCACAGTTTTGTTTTATATTGGAATGTGTCAGTTTTTAAAGAAAAACAGGAAATGTACATCATATTATGTGAACCCTCATTTTGGCAATTAAAATTCACTATTTTAACAAGAAAGAGTGTTCCAAACAAAATGTCTGCAAGCCAGGATTAGCTTATGGACCATTAATCTACAATCTCTGATATGGACTGACTAACCAGGGCTGTTTCTCCTGGGAGTTTGGAGGACAGATACACTGTGGCAATAGGGAAGCAACAGAACATACATAAATTGAAAATTCCATTCTCACTTTCAGATTCTGTGCTACAAGCACAGATGAGAGCTTCCCCTAAAAAGCTCATCATCTAGAAAGATAGCTAGGGCTCTTCCCAAGTATATAAAAAATGGTGGTCACAAGTACTACAAAGTAAATTCTCCCAATAAGGGAATCTAGGCGACCTTATAGCCAAAGCCATTTGATGCTCAAGATTTTGAAGAGAAAAGTTGCAGAGAAAAAATTCTACCATCAAAAGTATCACAGGCTCTGAAAGCTTCTGTACCAGTTATTATAACAAACAAGTTGAAACTAGTGTTTTTATAATGAGATTTCAACAAAATTCCTCTAGTTTCCTTGTACCTCACCCATGTTTTCCACCTACAAAAGACTCATTTGTGACCATATTCACAATTAGCACTGAGCCTCTCCAGTGTAAAGGAAAATTTTTAAAAATGATTTCCCCTTGCCTATCCCAAATAATACAATAGCCAAGAAGCTGTCATCACATGTTCTCAAATTTATAGCCAAAGAAGCAGACCACAAACTTTCACAGAACAGAGAGGAATATTCCAGGAGGTTCCCAACTGCCTAGAGAAAAAGGAAGGGGGGTGGAGAAAAAAAAAAGCAAGCCTGGCTGAAGGAACACAGCTTGAAGAATTCAGGAAAGAATGTGTACCTGCCAAGGGAGGCTGCGGAAAGGGAGTGGGAGGCAGAAGGGAAGAATAAAATGCAAACAGGGAGCATTACGTTAGTAATGTTATTAAATTTCAGTGGGGGCACAAGGACAATTTGCATATTTAAGCAGGTTATACTTAACTGAAAGTAATGGGGTTTCTTGGATTAAGCCTCAGGATATGCCTTTCAAACTCTAAAAACGGTGTTCAAATTTTCCACTACCATCCTACAGCACTGGCGGTAAATTTGATTTAAGATAACTACCCAAACTGGTTACAAGTTTTCTGTCCTTTCCTAAAAGGAGCAGTCTCAATTTTTCAGTTCGTTTTCCTTCCCCTCCCTTTTTCTCATCTGCTTAGGCAGATGGGCTTCTCTGAGGCTACCTCCAGCAGCAGACCATGGAACAGCCACCAACCTTACATGTGAGCCCAAGACCCAGGACTTCAGAGCCCTGAGAGCGGGGACAGCGTTTGACCAGAGTAGACGATAGGCCCAGACACCAGACCTCACCCGGCCTCTTATTTCCAAACTAATCTTTTTTTTCTCCCAAGAGACAGGATCTCCTTACGTTGCCCAGGCAGAGTGGAGGGGCTATTCACCGGCGCGATCCCACTACGGATCTGCACGTGAGTTTTGCCTGCTGCGTTTCCGACCTAGTCCAGTTCACCCCTTCTTAGGTATCCTGGTGGTCCCCCGCTCCCGAAAAGTCACCCAACATAGAAACCCAACTTAGTGTGCACACGCCGTGGGCACAGCTCCTGGGCTCAAGCGGCGCCCCAGCCTCAGCCTCCGGGGCAGCTGGGACCACAGGCGAACGCCGCCGCGCCCCCACCCCACTCCGCCCAAACCGACTTATCCCCAGACCAATTCCTCAACACAACGCGACCAAGACCGCGCCTTCTCCAGCCCAGGCTCGGAGCTCAGTCCGAGGCGAAAGACAATCCCCCGGGGCCCGGGTTTCCTCTGCCTCACTCCCTAGACCGGGACCCAACTCCAGCCGTGACAGGACTGTAGTTTCGGCAGAGCCTGCAGCCTCCACAGGCCCCTCTTACCGAAGCCAGCTGGGCCATGGCGGCTCCGCGGGGACCAGCCCCGCAGCGCACGGCCCCCGGCACCGCCCGGAACCCCAGGAGAGCCCGGGTA
>VBSM01003176.1:719165-732787 GCA_008086735.1 Cheirogaleus medius | reverse complement strand
TATCTACTCTATGAAAAGTGTTGTGATAGATTTTGGGGGAATACAAAATGACTACAAATAGTTGCTGACCTTAAGGATTTCACCATCAGGTTGTAGACAAATAAAGAACAACTCTATGGAACCAAAACTTTCAAGCGCATAAACTGTGCTAAAAACGCACATTAGCTCCTTGAGGAAAATGTTACTGTATAGGCCAGAATCTGCACTGAGTGTGTCTGGGAAATATGTTATTTGAGTTAAAAACAACCCCTTTATGCAAATAGTCTTAACATAAGGTGGAATATGTAAGGTTGGTGGCAGGCACCCCCTCCCCTCCCTAAAGAAAAAAAGGAGAAGTCCACAAGACTCACAAAAATAACTGTTGGGCCCAGCTAAGTTAAGGAATAACCACTCCCAGATGCCCCCCCCCCAATAAAAAGGTTTCGGTCCCTGGCATCCATACCCAAGTTTCGGTTCCTGGATTCTGCAAATACCGCCAGCCCCTCCCATTTCTCAACAACCGCCAAAGGACACAGTGAAGATTCCCCAGCTCTTCCCGCCAAATGTCCCTGGCCTGCCTCAGGCAGCATAAAAGCTTGCACCCCTTTCAAAGGTGCGCGACTTCTCGGGCCCCATTCTCCTGGACCCGGGAGCTCTCAATAAAGCCACGGTATTTGGTCCTACTCTCTCTCTCTCTGTTTCTTTTGCTGCAGGAAAACCTTACAGAATAAAGATAAGCAGGGGAAAAAAGCCCCAAACATCCACTCAAGAGATTGCGCATGTAAACTGAAAGTTCTGCTCAATCCATTCCTCTCACTTACCATCTCTGGGAGGCAGAGGCCCTTGTGGCCCAGCCCTCCTTGCAGAGCGATTAGTCCTCTGGCATCCCTGTCACATTGCGAGGTCCTCACCGAGGCTCCATTTCTGTCTCTCCAGGACCCATGATTGATTCCGTTTGCCTTCACACATTCTCAGCTCTGTGCTCTGCTCTCCGGAGTGCTGCCTCTACGTGGAAATACAGAGCTTTTAAAGGGAGATTTCTCAGCTTCAGGCAATTACTGTGGTTAACTATTCTAATCGTCCCATCTCCACCAAAGACAAAGCTGGTGAACTCAGCCAGCCGCCCTGGGCGCCACTTGGGAGTTTTAACAAAAGACTTAACCTGCCTCAGGGATGCGGGCCAGGATGCAGTTCCCAAAAAGAGTGGGGGAAGTTTTAAAAAGAGAAAATCTTTTCTCTTTCCAGGCCATTCCCTGTTACAATACTGTATAGTTCATTCACATCTTCAGTTTTATATTCAGAAAATGGGGATAGCTTAAAATGATGTAATAGAAAATTACTGGCTGTAAGCAGAAACATTGTAGATCACTTCCACAATTTTTCTACAGCTAACAAATTATGTGATGCACAAGAGATTTTGTGAGTGTCTTGCCTTGTACAAGATACTTAAACAAGATGGAATAGCAGTTATTATATCTTTCAAAGGCTGATAGAAAAAGGCTTTAATTTTGTAGTTTCCAGACATTACTAACATAGCAAGAGTTACTAATAGCCAATGGCTGCTTGCAGAGAAAGCAGTTTGTTTGTCAGAACTTGCTGAATAAATTGATGTGCCTTGAAAGTATTTTTTACATCATACATGCTGAAAAGATCTTCCTTTGATTCTACTCCAAGGAAGATGCTAAAATTAATGGGTAGGTTAAGAAAAGCTAAGATGCAGCTGGAAACTGCAATTATTTTGTTAACTCAAAAACCAATTAAATTGTTCCATTGTCACATTTCTTTAAGGACAAACTTTAAGGACAATTTTTTCTCTAGTGATTTTGATTGCACCAAGAGCAGTAAAAAATATTAGAAATTATTTTTTCTTTCTTTCTTTCTTTCTTTTCTTTTCTTTTCTTTCTTTCGTGGGGGGTACAGAGTCTCGCTCTCTTGCCTGGGCTAGAGTGCCATGGCATCAGCCTAGCTCAGAGCAACCTCAAACTCCTGGGCTCAAGTGATCCTCCTGCCTCAGCCTCCCAGGTAGCTGGGACTACAGGCATATGCCACCATGCTGGGCTAATTTTTTGTATTTTTAGTTGTTTGGCTAATTTCTTTTTATTTTTAGTAGAGACGGAGTCTCACTCTTGCTCAAGCTGGTCTCGAACTCCTGAGCTCAAGCAATCCTCCCACCTCGGCCTCTCAGAATGCTAGGATGACAGGCATGAGCCACTGCACCTGGTCCAGAAATTAGAAATTAAAAATATGAGTCAGTACAACAATCTGAAATCTGCTTCTGAAAATATTGTGCCTCTTCTTTAAACAGTATAAAAAACTTCAGTCAGTGAAATTGCTTCATGAAAGGCTGTCACCATCTAAAAAAATCTTTTAAGGCCGGGAATTAAATAGGAGAAAAGAGTTACCTTAATGAGTTCCTATTGGAGGAAGGAACACGTAATAAATTTGTGGTAATATTACCTATATTATACAGGTGGTGCTTATAAGGTTTTCCAGCCACGAAAGAAGCAGACAGAGAGAGAGTGGGGCTTTATTGAGTGCTCCTGAGTGAGGTTTGCGGGTCCCAAGAGAGGAGGGCCTGAGAAGTCAGCCCCGTTTGAAAGGGGTGGGGGCTTTTATATTGTTTGAGGCCAGCCAGAGACTTTTGGCGGGAAGAGCTGGGGATTTTCCACTGTAACCATTCGTGGTTATTGAGAAATAGGAGGAGCTGGCGGTATTTGTGGAATCCAGGAACCAAAACTGCCTTATCCGGGTGGACATCCAGGTGGGGTTGTTTTCAGCAGGGCCTGGCAGTTGTCCTTGGCGGGTCTGGTCTCCTGAGCCTTTTCTTTTTGATCTAGGGAGGGGAGGGGGACTGCCACCAGCCTTATAGTGCTGGCCTTGCTGCTCCATTGAGCTCAGTTGAACGTGTCTTATTCAGTAATGAAAATATCCCTGTTAAATAGCCTAATAAGGTCAAACTTTAAAATTTTAACTACTACATTTAAAATAAAATTATAAAACTGAATTTTCTTTCCAAGGAAATTCAGGTTGTTTTCCCTCCATAACTGGTCATATTCTGACTCAGAGAATGGCAATTTTAACTATCAAAGATCCACCATTTGACCAAAATGTATATTCAGGTAGACCTCAAATTACATACTGCACACCTAGCTACAGTCTAAGAATAAATTAGCACGCTGAAGAGCTGTTGTACCAACAGGATGATTCTCATACTTTTGCGATTTACAGATATTTTTTTACCGTTGTGGGCATTGACTTGATTCCTTTGTTGAAATACAGGTTAGGCAGGGTTTGACTCATGCATGCTTGAAATGAACATGGTGCTGGAAAACCAGGAGCATGTGGTTATCTCACTGTAACACTCTCTTGACCTGAAACACTGAACCTCCTCAGATGACACTTTCTTCTCGCCTTTCCATTAGTCCAGACCCAGCTAACCAGAACTTCAAGCTTGACTTCTGCTGCCCTCAAGAATTCCACGTCCAGACCAGGCCCCAGAGAGGCAATAATCCGAGCCATAAGGGAGACGTAGAATAGTATTAGGTCCCAAGGCTGGCCGCTGGGGATGTGAGCCGCTTCAGCTTGGCAGCCACGTTTATAATTTCTGCAAATGACGCCTATCTCCTCCATCGCTTATTTGTGCCTCTTGGTCACTCATTTGGCTCACTTGGGCTGGTGGTCCACCCACTCTGCACTCTGCCCATCCAGCAGAAGCACTTCCCTTCAAGCGGTACCTTCTAGTTGGGCCTCCATGAAGAAAATCACACCCAGCACGCGCCCTGCTTCGTGGCGGGCCTACACTACCACGTGCCGAGGCTGCTCCGGGGTGAGAAAACAGAACACACGTGGGCCAGGTCCTCCGAGCCTCCCTGCGCCGCAGCCGACCAGCCGCAGGGGCGGAGGGACCGCGGGCGGCGCTGGCCGCCAGGGCCGGCAGGGGGCGCGCTGGCCGGTGCGGGCGGGCGGCGCGAGCCTGCGGCGGGTCTAGGCCGGCGCCGTTCCGGGTGCACTCGCTGCCCACGGAGCGCCAGAGGAGGGGTCGCTGCGGGCCGAGTGCCGCGGAGCCTGCCTCGCCGCCCCAGCTCCAGCCGGTCGGCAGTCCGCCCCGCGCCTCTGCTGTGTCCCGAAGCCCGACGGCCGCGCGAGCCCCGTCAGTGCGAGAAGGCAGGGCCGGGCCGGTGCCGCCTGCCGAGAGGACCGGGCGGTCGGGCCTGCGTGGTTCTGCGCTCGGTAGCGGCGACCGTCTCCGGGCCGGGCCGGACAGCGCAGGGCCATGGCCGAGGCAACCCCAGCTCCGGTAAGGGCGGCCCGCGCGCGAGTGCTGCGAGCCCGGAAGGGTCTCCGCGACCCAGACCCCGAGGGAGAAAAGAAGGCGGGCAGGCCGTCTGGGAGCGGCGTCCTCCTCAGGGGTCCCCGGGCCACGTCGCCTGTCGCAGCGGGCTCTGCGGCTGCAGCCTGCCGGGAGGGCACCTAGCGGGTGGGTGTGAAACCGCCCACCCGGGGACAGCAGACTAGAAGCGGACCTGAGAGGACTCGCTCACCCCCTGCGTCCCCGGGGTGAGGCCCAGGGACCCCCCGCCCCCGCATTGGGAGCGTTTAAGCCGAGAGGGGCTGCCCCGCTTCGTGGCAGCCCACGACGGCTTGCCAGAAGCTGGGAAGTGGGGTTGGGTTGGTTTTGTAATCTGTCAGCCATTCTCCCAGCTGTGGGAGCTGTCGTCACCAATCCTCAGTGCAGCGACCTGGGCGCTGGCGCGGTGGAATTTAGGTGCATTAAGGCGTCCTCTCGCCAGACTGCGTGACGACCGGCTCCCCAGTGCGGGCTGCCTGACAGCGCGCGACACGCGGGAGGCCCTGCCCAAATGTGTGCCGAATGAATGACTGGTGCGGGCTCCGAGGGTGGGATCCGCGGTGCGCGCGTTCATCCTTTCTGCGAGTGTTTACGGAAGGCCCGCAAGGGGCCCAGCGGTGGCCAGTTGCCAGGGCGACCGAGATGTCGCTGCACACGACCATTTAGAATGCGGAGGAAACGGTCAAGTGAAAGACTGAAAGGCATTCCTTGGATTTGCCACCTGAGAAACCTTTGGTTACCTCACGGAGAGCCATTTTAGTGATCGGGAGCCAGACTGGCCCACTGGGGGGTGACTGCACTGTGAGAAAAGGAAGAGGAGGAAAAAGCAGCAGCAGTGGGGTGGAACAGAGCAGGGGGTTGCCTTCTCTATTCTTGGACTTATATTTCCTTTTTCCAATTTTATTTTGTAAGGTGGTAGAGATGATCATGTGCTTGTGCCAGCCCTGTCCAATAGAAATATAAGGGAAACCATATACATAACTTTAAATTCTGTAGCAGCCATGTTTAAGAAGTTAAAAGAAGCTCAGTGCAGGGGTGAGCTCCTGTCATCCTAGCTAATCAGGAGGCGGAAGGATTGCTTGAACCCAGGAATTCAGCCCAGCTTAGGCAACATAGCCAGACCCTATTTCTTAAGTAAAAGTTAAAGAATAAAAAGAAGTAGACACAATTAATCTTAATGATATGTTTTACTTAGCCCAGTATATGCAAAATATTATTTTAACATGTAATCAATTAAAAAATTATTAATGAAATTTTACTTTTTTATACTAAGTCTTAAAATCTGTGTATTTTATACTCATAGCACATCTTAATTGAAATAACTACATGTCAGGTGCTCAATGGTAGTGGCTACCATATTGAACAGTGCAAGTCAATCTTATGGAGAAGAATCAGGAGAGATTGACACACCGATGATAGAAAAAGGAATGATGTACCCAAAAGGTGGAAGGGGTTGTTATTCAGGGCATAAGTGGAGGGATTAGCTTTAAATAGAATGAAACATTTTCCCCTGGGAAGGAATGAAGAAAGCATGGCTTAAGTTATTATTTTTCTGTTTGTGGTTTATTTTTTATTTATTATTTTTATTTCATATTATGGGGGTACAAATATTGTTAAGGTTACATATATTGCCCTTGCCACCCCTCCCCCTGGCTTAAGTTATTAATACTGTAAGTTCGAAGTAGGAAGGAGTATGAAGAAAGAAAGTTGAGAGAGTTTAGTTCTGATTAATTTTCTTCTCAAAGTAGTCAGCCATGGCCTCTCCTGAGAGTGAGGGGGCTGCTAATGGACAGGAGTCTTACTACTCTGTGAGCTCCCCGAGTCAGCAGCAGCGGCATCACCTGGGAGCTTATTAAAAATGCAGAATCTCAATTTTCTTCCCAGACTTACTGAATCAAAATCTGCATTTTAACAAGATGTCCAGGTGATTCTTATGCACATTAGTTTGAGAATTTCTGTACTGAAGGTTGAAGGAGCAGGCTGAGCATTTCTCTCAGCCACTTTATAGAATGGGAAAAGAAGCACCGAGGGCACCAGGCATTGTTGAGGTCTCCACTGAGCTTGGAGACCATTGGTGTGTGGTGGCAGCGGTTTACCTGGTTGTGTGATTTCCTCTAGTCGGGCTTGCTAGACTGCTTACAGGAATGGAGAGGCTGGAGATTAGCTGAGCAGCTGAGGTAGAAAGACTTGCTTGAATGTGGGGAGGGTGGCAAGTTGAAAGTGGCTGAAATGATCAACTGGAAAAGAAAGCAAAGCCAGGAATGAGCAGATAGACCAGGAGCAAATGGAATGGCGAAAGGACCGGATTTATTAATGGGATTGCAGACCAGAGGAAATGAGAATGAAATTGTGACCAGAGAGTAGTTTATCAAGTTCATAGTTAGAAGGCTTTGTAGAGGTCATCCTATTCCAACCTCCTATTTGTTGTAGGAATTTCTTCCTTTTATACCATTCTTTGTTTCAAAGTACATTCAGTGATGGAGTAACCTGTTATTTTCTTGGAAAGATCACATGCAAAAATTATTTATTAGCTGGGTGTGGTGGCGCATGCCTGTAATCCCAGCTACTCAGGAGGCTGAGGTGGAAAGATCTCTTGAGCCCAAGAGTTTGAGGCCAGCCTGGGGTACATAGCAACACCCCATCTCTAGGGAAAAAAAGATATATATTATAGTCCAAAGTTTGCCTGCCTGAAAATTTCCATATGTTGGTTCTAGTTCTGCCCTCTGGAATAAAACAATATAAGATTAAATAAGTATGTTCTGCCTTCGGTTTTATAACCCTCAAATATTTGAAAACAACTGTAATGATTTTTCCAGATTCAAGATTCTTAGCTTATTCAATCATGACTGAGTGTTGTGGTTATGGTTTGTAAACAGGGTGTGGGCAGGACCTGAGCATAAGTCTATAAGAGATTTATCAGAGGGCATTGATTTCAGTGAAACCTGGAAAGGATCTTTGTGCACATTTGCCTTTTCCAAAGATAGAAGATGCAGCAGCAACCTGAGCCTCTGGGACTTATGTCAGAGGAAATATACCAGACTACTTCTTAAAGAACCAATTTCATTCATTCACTGTTACTGAATCTGTCTGTGAATCATCAAAGCAGTTCTCTTGGCCATTGATGCCAATGAGCTCCAGAAAGATGAGGCATATGCAGGCAGTACTAAAATTATATTCATATTAATCTCAGCTAGACAGTTAAGCAATCCAATTAAACAATAATTAGGAGTTAGGGTTCCTTCTAACACTCACTGTCTTGTTCCATCTCTCCACTGCACACAGACTTCTGAATGGGACTCCGAGTGCCTTACATCCCTGCAGCCACTTCCTCTTCCTACACCCCCAGCAGCAAATGAGGCACACCTGCAGACAGCAGCCATCTCCCTGTGGACAGTGGTGGCCGCTGTGCAGGCAATAGAGAGGAAGGTGGAAGTCCACAGCCGGCGACTCCTGCACCTAGAAGGCCGGACAGGGACAGCAGAGAAGAAACTAGCCAGCTGTGAAAAGACAGTGACCGAGCTTGGGAACCAGCTGGAGGGCAAGTGGGCCGTGCTGGGGACCCTGCTGCAGGAGTACGGGCTGCTGCAGAGGCGGCTGGAGAACTTGGAGAACCTGCTGCGCAACAGGAACTTCTGGATCCTGCGGCTGCCTCCAGGTATTAAGGGAGATATCCCCAAGGTAATACCTTCACTTCTAAATGTCAAATGGTACCACTAGACCTTACACTAGTAGTGAGGGATAGTTTTGGTCAATCAGTTACTTAGATATTTTATCTCCTTTTAAAATTTCTTAAGATGTCTTAGGCTGAAGGACCCATGAAGGTGTTTTATGTTTATTTGAGAAGAATTTTGTGTTCAATTTAGTGCCCATTTAGAATGTCAAGCTTCAGATTGGAAAATTCTTTTTTTTTTTTTTTGAGACAGAATCTCACTCTGTTTCCTGGGCTAAAGTGCCACGGCGTCAGCCTAGCTCACAGCAACCTCAAACTCCTGGGCTCAAGCTATCCTCCTGCATCAGCCTCCCGAGTAGCTGGGACTACAGGCATGTACCACCATGCCTGGCTAATTTTTTATATATTTATATATTTTTAGTTGTCCAGCTAATTTCTTTCTATTTTTTTAGTAGAGACGGGGTCTCATTCTTGCTCAGGCTGGTCTCGAACTCCTGAGCTCAAACGATCCACCCGCCTCAGCCTCCCAGAGTGCTAGGATTACAGGTGTGAGCCACCATGCCTGGCCAGACTGGAAAATTCTTTCTAGACTAAAGTTGGCTATCTAGTGTATGGATTTTTTTCTCTGAAATGAAAGTGATCTACTTTCATTTCTTCTACCCATTGCCCATGAGTCCCCTCTTTGTTAACCTATCTGCCAGAATCTTGGTGAAGAAACTAAGCTAAATATCATATGAATCAGTTGATTTGAATTTGTTTGCAATTCTGGTGAAAAAGTTAGAGGGAGGATGAGGTAAGGGATGTACAGTCTAATAGTTAATATCAGGGTTTGGGATTTTCCCGGGGTCCAGGATTGGTGTAAATCCTGTCCTTTAACATCCTTTACAGAAGAAGTGTGCTGGGATGCTAGGGCCCTGTCCTTTTGGAGGAAATAGCTCATAAAATGAAAGGAAGTAAACATTGTTCTAAAACTATGGAAGACAGCCTTGAGCAGCTGGTTTTCAAGCATGCCTATTTATTTGCTCATTCATTCAACAATCATTTCTCAAATACTTACTATTTTTTTTTTTTTTTTTTGAGACAGAGTCTTACTTTGTAGCCCAGGCTATAGTGAGTGCCGTGGCGTCAGCCTAGCTCACAGCAACCTCAAGCTCCTGGGCTCAAGCAATCCTTCTGCCTCAGCCTCCCAAGTAGCTGGGACTACAGGCATGCGCCACCATGCCCGGCTAATTTTTTCTATATATATTTTTAGTTGGCCAATTAATTTCTTTCTATTTTTAGTAGAGACGGGGTCTCGCTCTTGGTCAGGCTGGTTTCGAACTTCTGACCTTGAGCTATCCACCCGCCTCGGCCTCCCAGAGTGCTAGGATTACAGGCGTGAGCCACCGCGCCCGGCCAAATACTTACTATTTGCTTGATCTATACCCTGAGAGCATAGCAGTGACCACATAAGCTCCTCTGGAGCTTAAATTTTTGTGGAGAAAGAAAGATAATATAAACGTACAAAAAATACATCTAAATTCTTTATAAAAAATAAAGTGCCATCTAGTGATCTACTTTCATTTGGATGTCAGAGAATGTCTCCTAAAGCAGCTAAAATTTAAGCTGAGACTGAAAGATGGTGGAGAACCCCACTGTAATAAGATCTGAGGAAGAGCTTTCCAGACAGAAAGAATAGCTAGTGCAAAGTGTCTGCGGCATAGATTTGGACCACTGAGGAAAAGGAAAAAGGCCAGTTAGTTGGTATTTGTGAGTGAATAGGAGCATGACTGGAGAAATGGGTAGAGGGTCAGATCATTTAGGTCAGTGTTTTTCAGCCCTGTCTGTACATAAGAATCACCTGGTGGGCTTTTTTTTTTTCCCCCAGCATATTCTGGGGGTACAAATGTTTAGGTTGCATATATTGCCTTTGCCCTGTGGTGGGCTTTTAAAATTTTGATGGGCATCACAGCTACAGATTCTGACTTAACAGGTCTAGGATGGAGCATAAGCACAAATCATTTTTAAAGCTCCATACATGATTCTAATATGTGACTAGGGTTGTGAACCACTGATGTAGGGCATTTAAGACTCAGAAAAGGAATTTGAATTTTCAACTTACATGTAATGAGAAGAAATTGGAGGGTTTTAAGCAGAGGAATTATATTTGGTTTATATTTGAAAGAATCACTTTGGCTGCTTTGTGGAGAATGGATCATGGGGGCAAGAACAGAAGCAGGGGAAATAAAGAGGCAGCTGTAATAGGAAGGACGAGAGTGGCTTGGACGAGGTCGCAGCAGTGGAGATGAGAGGAGTGGACAGATGTAGGATGTTCTGATTGTAGAGTTGAGGACAGGACTTACTAATGGGAATTAGGAAATGAGGAATTAAGAACAACAATAAATTTACTGTGTGACAATTTAGTTAGAACTTACTGTTCTAGGTGCTTTACTTATTTTATTGTCATAAGAACCCTAACTTGCCCAGGATCATATAGTTACTTAAAATAAATGAGCCGTGTTTGAACCCTGTTGGCTCCAAAGCATATGCTCTTAACCACCTGTGTTTACTGACTCTTAGGCTTTTGGCTTGAGGAACTGGATAGACGGTGCTGGCATTTCCTCCAGGGGAATACCTTGGGGAAGTGTGGTGTAAGGGTATAAGGTCCAGGTGTGAGCTAGTGCACATGGGTTTTGAGAAAGATTTCTCCAGACAAAGATTAGGCTAGAAAGAAGAAGTTTATTTTACTTTTCCCAGGCAGAAAAGGGCCAACACCAAAGCAGAGGAGGTAGAGAATGTTGGCAGAATCAGATACTCAGGCTTTTGTTTTAGGGGGTGAAGGTTTATAGCTGTAGCCAAATGAACAGAGCACTGTGAAACTGCTGCATCTGCTCCTGTCTTTCTTTTTTTTTTTGAGACAGAGTCTTACTTTGTTGCCCAGGCTAGGGTGAGTGCCGTGGCGTCAGCCTAGCTCACAGCAACCTCAAGCTCCTGGGCTCAAGCAATCCTTCTGCCTCAGCCTCCCGAGTAGCTGGGACTACAGGCATGCGCCACCATGCCCGGCTAATTTTTTCTATATATTATTAGTTGGCCAATTAATGTATTTCTATTTTTAGTAGAGACGGGGTCTCGCTCTTGGTCAGGCTGGTTTCGAACTCCTGACCTTGAGCTATCCACCCGCCTCAGCCTCCCAGAGTGCTAGGATTACAGGCGTGAGCCACCGCGCCCGGCCTGCTCCTGTCTTTCTTTTTGGCAGCAAGATGATAACAGAAGGGGCAGCAGGATGTCAAAGTCCAAGAGTTAGCTCTCCTGCCTTTCCTTGGAGAAGGAATTACCTCTGGAGATGTGACTCTGCCCTCCAGGAGATATGGCTGAGGCCTGAAGCCTGCACCCCGCTGTTCACTCAGGAACTCTTGTAAAATCAGATCCTCAAAAGCAATTTAAAAGAGAAAGATTTACATCCTGTTCAGCTCTTTTCAGAAGTTGTACAAAACAGAACTCCTACAGTGTGCCTGTTAGTGAGAGAATGCATAGGATTGATCTTTAACTGTTACTAGGAAATAGTGGGATTAGATATTTTCTTGTTGATTGTCGCAAGGCTGCCTCTTTTGTGTGGACTTAGGCTGGGGAATGAGGAGTTCTCCTTTGGCAGTGTTAGGTTTGAGATGCCTCTGATAAATTCAGGAGAGATATTAAGTCGACTCTGAAGCTCAAGAGCAGAGGGGTATATTTGGGAGTCACTGACAGAGAGATGGTATAGTCATGAGACTGGAGGGGATTATCTGGAGAGAAAGTGGATAAGCAAGAGAAAGAGTCCAAGGATCAAGCTCCGGGTAAGGAGGGGCCAGCAGAGGAAATTAAGGAGAGGTCACTGAGGTAGGGAAAAAAACAAACAGGAAAGTGTGTGGTGTCACAGGGCCAAGGAGAAAAAAGCAACTCAAGGAGAGAGTTTGGGTTAAATATGTTACTAAGAGGTCTAGAAAGATGAGGACGGTGAGTATGATTTGGCGACATAGACGTCACTGGTGACCTTGACAAGAATTGTTTTCCTGGAGTGGTGGAGATAGAAGGCTGAGCCAAGCAGGTGGAAGAGAGACAGTGGAGAGAGTGATGGTAAATAACTCTTTCAGGTTTTCTGAGGGGGCAGAGGATGAGGAAGTAGCTGGGAGGGATATTGGAGTCAGCTTCTGATAGAGAACCTGATCCCTGGTATGTTTTATTTGTGTATCTGGAGCCCCTCCATAAGTTTTTGAGATAATTTAAATTTCATATTTATATGTCCAAAAATGAATAAATCAATTTCTCATAAGAAAATCAGTAAGGGTAAGTTAAGGTTGTTGTCTTACCTGGATAAGTGGATAACATTTAAATTCTCTGTCTTAGACTCCGAAATCATATATAATATGTTGTGATTTATCTTAAAGATTTCTTAATGAGATTTAAATGCATTTTAATTCTAGTCAAAATGTATTGAAGATTGACTGAATTGAAATATGATAAATAAAATTTTATGTCCTTGACCTTATTTTTCAGCGCTTACATTTGAATGCCAAATTTCAGCTCCAAAATAATTTTTTCCTTAAAAATACATTTTTTTAAAATTTTGAGATGAGGTCTCACTATGTTGCTCAGGCTGATCACAAACTCCTGGCCTCAAGCAGTCCTCCCTCCTTGGCCTCTCCAGGTGCTGGGATTATAGGCCTGAGCCACCGAACCCAGCCTATGAGATCAGCTTTTTTAGCTTCCATATATGAGTGAAAACATACAGTGTTTAGCTGTCTGTGCCTGGCTTATTTCATTAAATATGATGTCCTTCAGATTCATCCATGTCGCTGTGAATGGCAGGATTTTATTTATTGTGGCTAAATAGTATTCCATTGTGTATATGTACCACACTTTTTTTTATCCATTCATCTGTTAATGGACACTTAGGTTTATTCCATATTTTGGCTATTGTGAATAATGCTGCTGTGAACATGGGACTACAGATATCTCTTCAAAATACTGATTTCCTTTCTTTTGGGTATATATCCAGTAGTGGAATTGCTGGAATCTATGGTAGTTCTATTTTTAGTTTTTTTAAGGAACTGCCATACTATTTTCCATAATGGCTGTATTGATTTATATTCCCACCAACAGTGTATCAGAGTTCCCCTTTCTCTGCATTCTCACCAGCATTTGTTATTTTTTGCCTTTCTTGCCTTTTTAATGATGATGATTCTAACTGGGGTGAGATGATGCCTCATCGTGGTTTTGATTTGCATTGTCTTGATGGTTAGTGATGTTGAACATTTTTTCATGTGCTTGTTGGCCATTTGTATGTCATCTTTTGAGAAATGTCTCTTTGCCCATTTTTTAATTGGGTTGTTTTTGCTGTTGACTTTCTTATATATTCTGGATATTAATTCGTTGTTGGATGAATAGTTTACAAATGTTTTCTCCCATTCTTCAGGTTGTCTCTTCACTTGTTGATTGTTTCCCTTGCTGTGCAGAAGCTTTTTAGTTTGATATAATCCCATTTGTCTATTTTTGCTAATTTTTATTTTAATAATTGTATATTTTTAAGAATATTTATTTTCTGCTTTTTAATTTAAAAAATTTTTTTCCCCACAACATGTGTAGCAGGATTTCTTTTTTTTTTTTTTT
>VBSM01003176.1:655482-703250 GCA_008086735.1 Cheirogaleus medius | reverse complement strand
AAAAAAAAAAAAAAAAAAAAACCATACAAGAAACACAATATCTGCAAAGTGCAATAAATTGAGGTATGCATGTATAGATAGGACTCAGTAGCATCTGTGGTTTCAGGCATTCACTGGTGGGCCTGGAACATATCCCCATGATAAGGGAGGACTAATGTTTTTATTTATATATTTACAAAGAAATAATAGAAGATTAAAACAAAAACCAATAAGAATGACTACCTATACGAGGAAAGGGGGAATAGAGATGTAAGCTAGACCTTTCTGAATATACCTTATTTTATAATTTTGATTTTAGAACCCTGTAAACATTTTGCATAATTTAAAAAAAAATTTTTTTAAAAACACATACTGAAACAACTAAACCTAACTGTGTATCAGGTTGGTGACAAATATGTATGGAAAATTTACTTCAAATAACTTTAAAACATATTTTATTTTTTTTATTTTTATTTTTTGGAGACAGAGTCTCACTCTGTTGCCTGGGCTAGAGTGCCATGGCGTCAGTCTAGCTCATAGCAACCTCAAACTCCTAGGCTCAAGCAATCCTACTGCCTCAGCCTCCAGAGTAGCTGGGACTAGAGGCATGCGCCACCATGCCCGGCTAATTTTTTCTATATATTTTTAGTTGGCCAATTAATTTCTTTCTATTTTTAGTAGAGACGGGGTCTTGCTCTTGCTCAGGCTGGTCTCGAACTCCTGAGCTCAAGGGATCTGCCCGCCTTGGCCTCCCAGAGTGCTAGGATTATAGGCGTGAGCCACCGCACCCAGCCTAAAACATATTTTAACTGTATGTTCCTAGGGGGATAGTTCCTAAAGAATAAAACATGAGACAAATCTTTGAGTTCTTATTTTTGTAAATAATTTGATATTATTTTGAAACATATTTTTAGATAAAGCAAAGATTATGTTAATGTCACTAGTAACCAATATTTTCAGGATAAGAGAGAAAAGATACAAAAAGTAAAGAGATTTAGTTTAAAATCTATAATCTTAAATATGAATCAGAAATATTGACAGGTTTTTTTTCCTACAAATTATGTATTTTACAGCTTTGTCCATTGAAAAGACCTAGAAGCAATGATAACTGATTAGCAATTAACAGCCTTGTCTTAAATCTCATTTCTCAGAAAGATCATTGATTGTGAGCCTAGAGCAGGAAATGTACAAAGTGTGTGTGGGATGGTTTGTCATACCAGAAATGGAAGAAAGTAGATGTTTGGGGTTGTGGGAAAAGGACGTAGAGCCAATCTGCAGGGGTTCCCACTGGACAAAGAAGAGACAATTTCAGCATTAAAATGAATAACGACTGCGATGGATTGAAACTAATTAAATACATATGACATTCAATGAATTGATAATGATAACAAAAAGTCAAAACCACTTGAATCACATTTGGAGGTTTCTAGAGCATTAACTCATTATTCAGAACATGAGTTAAAGGGAAGCATGTAAGCGTTTTAAAAGTCATTTTTTTTTTGCCCCAAATGTGTTCATAGGAATAAAAGTCATTTTTGATGAATAGAAAGTTCTTCCTCTGGATCTCTTTTAAGAAATCCTCTTCCTTATACTTAGTCTCTCCCCTTTGTCTTTTTCTTTTTAGATATGTGTGTGTGTATATGTGTGGAAGAGAACAAAGATAACGTTGGACTATGTTTAATACATTTCAGCTTTGCTTATAGGTCAAAGTAGGAAGTTGAAAGGCAACCCATCACATCTGCTAAAATCTGTATTTTTCCCAGTTTCTCCACATTGCCTGACAGTCTTTTGGACTTTATTTAGTGTGCTTTGGGCACACTTTTAGATTTCAGTGGTCTCTAACTGACTTAAAAGGCATTAGACAAAACAGTTCGTTTTCTAGGAATAACCTAGAAATGAATATAACCTGCCCACAAGCCCCTTTTTGAGAAATAACTATAGAGTGCTTGAATTTGCTCTCTGGACCTTGCTAGCTTGTCCTTTTAGCCCAAAAGAAGCCAGATAGGCGTAGGTTGGAATAGCAAGCGCAACTGTGTCTGTACTGACCAGATGAGGCATATTGTGTGCAAAGCCTCTGGAGGCTGTGTGTTTTCATTCAAAAAGCATCCCTGAGACCTGCAGGACTCACATACTATTCTTCCCCCTCTCAGCATTCAAGAAACAATGATCTGTATCATTTAATAGGCAATGGTAATATGATCTCTTAGAAAGAGCCCAGAATTGGGAATCTGAAAAGTATGTTTTCTAGGGAGTCAGATTCTGTGTTTATACTGACCTAACTTTGTAATTCTGGAAGTTTATTTGCTTTTTAGTTAACATTAAAAGTTTTTTTTTTTGGTCAGTCTTGTTTTTCTTTTTTCTGGTGTATTATTTTAAAGCAAATCTTTGATAACATGGCGTTTCACTGTAAATACTTCCTTATTGATAATATCTTTAACCTCTTTAATTGGTAGGCCTCTCTGCTGAGAGAAAATATTTCCTGCTTCATTATTTCATAAATAAGCTGTGAGAGAAGAAAGTGGAAATATTTTAAATATAAGAATGCTAACGAAACTAAAGATACTACTGATTCTAGATTATTTCAGGGTATCATCTCCAAAATTAAAATTGTGATTTGTCAAGTCACTCCACTCCAGCCTGAATGACAGAGCGAGATCCTATCTCTTAAAAAAAAAAAGTGATTTGTTTTTAAATGGGCACAGTGAAAGTAGAAAATTAAGCTGATTATATTACAGAAAAATACATAAATTTGGTTTTATATGAAACTGGTTTTTTTAATGCATTTTTTAAAAGGCTGGTTCAGTTTTATTGTTATAGTTAGTTAGAAATAAATATTTGGTACCATGCACGTTGGCTCATGCCTATAATCCCAGCATTTTAGGAGGCCAAGGCAGGAAGATAGCTTGAGGCCAAGAGTTCAAGAGCAGCCTGGACAACATAAGTGAGACCCTGTCTCTAGTTACTAAATAAACAAATAAATTAATATATATACACACACACATACATATATGTACATATTTGGCTAAATGTAGTGTTCAGCAAACCAACATGATTATTTCACCTTCTCATTCAAGTTTCTAAAGACCATTCTCTTTTTTCCCCTACCAGTAGAGCCTGGTATTTCAACATCAGATATTCTGTCTTGGATTAAACAAGAGGAAGAGCCTCAGGTTGGGGCCCCACAGGAGTCCAAGGAGAGTGACTTATACAAGACCACTTATCCTGGTGAGTAAGATGTCGAAGAGATTCACGTCAGATCCAGCTCGTGCCAGGGACTGACTGATGAAGCAGTGGATGAATGGGGCTGTAGAGGCAAGGTTGTGGGAGAAGCATGAGAAAAGGAATAAAAATATGCTCAAATAAGCTAGAAATGAAACCAAAGGATCACCAAGATAACTTTTGAATGAGGAAATACACTCTTATATACAAATTAGAACTGTCAGAGAAATAAAAATAAGTACATACAAATGGACCAAAAGTATGAGGGTGGGGAAAGACAGAAGAACATTTGAAGAACATGTAGAAAAGGTAGAACAAAAATAGGGAGTGGGTGGGGGCAAGCAAGGGAGACAGAAGTGCCATCAGGGAGGTACCCATGGGGATGTTAGGAAGAGCTCTCCCTTGGGGAAAGGAAAAACAATGACAGAGAAGAAACAGAATTATCTTCCTTCTAAGATATTTAGTGTCATCTGTATTTTGCCATTTGATTTATACAATAGAATCTCAAGGTCAGAAGTGACCCAGTTTTTTTTAGTATCATCTATGCCCTGTGTTTTTTTCAACTGGGAAATGCAAGTGAAAAATAAGACAGTTTTTGTTCTTGGAAAAACTTACACTGGGAACACACACATCAATACTAAGCATGCTTGTTGTTAAGTGTCAAGGGTGAGTGGGATGGGTGCTTATATAAAAGAAATGAGAAGTTTCAAGAACATGTATCCGTTTTAGTTTAGGTAGTTAGATAAGGCCTAAAGGAGGATGTAAAGCAAAAATTGGGCCTTAGAAGATTGGTATGATACAACTGAGTATATTTGGGAAGAGGCAGAGAGGGGAAAGCATTCTGCAAAAGGGAGAACAGAATGAGCAAAGAGGCAGAGCAGAAACGTGTGCTCTGTTTTCAGGGAATGTAAGGACAGCTGACTATGGTGAAGGGTTTATCTGATAGACTAGAGAGGAATAGGACTAGGTAAACATGTGATTTTAGGCTTTGTCACAACAGGCAACAGAACGTTCTTGAGCAGAGGTGAAACATAATGACAGTAATATTGGGAAGATTGATGCCAAGGCTTTTCCTTTTATAAACAGGGAGCACCGAAGAGGTATAACGATAGATTTTCTGGTGATTTGCCACAGGGACTATACATGCCTTGATTATTATCGCAGCCCTCCCCAGAGTTTCTTATCTGAGCCAATTAATGCTTAGGGCAATCTGTTAGAGCTGGGTAGGAATGCATGAGAGTAGCTGGTGAGACAGTTGTTGACAGGTATAACTCGAGTCCTTTCTTTCAGATGAAGAGCTTGTCATCAAAGCCGAAAGCCTTGCTCCAGCTTCCTTGTGCCCCGAGGTTCCAGTCCCCTTCTCTTCTCCACCACCAGCAGCAGCAAAGGATGCTTTTTCAGAGGTGGCTTTCAAAAGCCAGCAATCTGCAACCATGACACCTTTTGGACATCCAGCCAGTGACCTGCCTGAAGCCTCTGAGGGACAAGTGACTTTTACTCAGTTGGGCAGCTACCCCCTCCCACCTCCAGATGGGGAGCAGGTGTTCTTGTGCCACCACTGTGGCAAGAGTCTCAGCCAAGACATGTTGCTGACCCACCAGTGTAGCCACACCGGGGAGGACCCCTTACTCTGCACTCAGTGCCCTAAGCACCTTCCTCCACAGGCCAACCTGAGCAGCACCCCCCAGGACCATGCCAGTGAGACACCCCCCACCTGCCCACACTGCGCCAGGACTTTTACTCACCCATCAAGACTCACCTACCATCTTAGGGTCCATAACAGCACTGAGCGCCCTTTTCCGTGCCCTGATTGTCCCAAGCGCTTTGCCGATCAGGCCCGACTCACCAGCCACCGGCGAGCTCATGCAAGTGAGAGGCCCTTCCGCTGTGCCCAGTGTAGCAGGAGCTTCAGCTTGAAAATTAGCCTCCTGCTCCACCAGCGAGGTCATGCACAAGTGCGGCCTTTCTCCTGCCCTCAGTGTGGCATTGACTTCAATGGCCACTCAGCCTTGATCCGCCACCAGATGATCCACACAGGTGAGCGTCCTTACCCATGCACTGACTGCAGTAAGAGCTTTATGCGCAAAGAACACCTGCTGAACCACCGGCGACTGCACACAGGTGAGCGGCCCTTTAGCTGTCCTCACTGCGGCAAGAGCTTCATCCGCAAGCATCACCTCATGAAACACCAGCGCATCCACACCGGGGAGCGGCCCTACCCCTGCTCCTACTGTGGCAGAAGCTTCCGCTACAAACAGACACTCAAAGACCACCTGCGTTCAGGCCACAATGGAGGCTGTGGGGGTGATAGTGACCCATCCGGACAGCCGCCTGACCCACCAGGTCCCCTCTTAACTGGGCTCGGAACATCTGGCCTAGGTGTTAACACTGAAGGTCTAGAGGCCAACCAGTGGTATGGGGAAGGGAGTGGAGGGGGAGTTTTGTAA
Organism: Cheirogaleus medius; assembly: GCA_008086735.1. NCBI lineage: Eukaryota > Metazoa > Chordata > Mammalia > Primates > Cheirogaleidae > Cheirogaleus > Cheirogaleus medius. The sequence continues at coordinate 697,605 of VBSM01003176.1, read as the reverse complement.
ATATAAATCTCTGTGGCTTCATGGTTTTCTATGAGCAGAAAATCCAAGAGAAAGCCTATGAGCTGCTCCACCACCCACAGTAATTACTACCTGGCACGTCAGTGAATGTGGGGTCCTATATGCTTGACTAGAGACATTGCTTGTGCTTTGGAACTTCACACCATTACAAGAATACATTTTGAAACCCAGAAAGACCTGGAAAAGATCCCAGCATCTCCATCGTTTCAAAGATACTGCAAAAGCGAAAGTTATAAGAATATTACAGCAGTTGGAAAGCAAGATTTGACCTCTGGTTATTCTATAATCACAGGATAACAGATTGATAATAGATTGTGTCTCTAGGTAGAGACAGGTGGATGGGAAGAGCCTCCAAAGCTTGAAGCCCATCGTGAGGCATGAGAATGTTTAAACCCTTTCGTTAATTCCTTGATAGGTAAGATGGTTGTTGGAGGAAGGTGCTTAAGCCACTGTTGATGTAACTGCCTTCTCTCTAAAAACCAGCCACAATCTGTTCACACGCCTGTTTGGCTGCCTTTCCCTGAAACATAACTCAAGACTACCTTCCTAGATTAATTCTTCTAATACATTTTGTTTAATTGGGTGAACAAGAAATCTGACTTTAAAAGCTTATAAGGAGAATATTTCCTCACTTTACTGGCTTGATTTGAAGCATTCGGGTTCTTACTGGCATTTAAACTACTAGAAACCTTTGCCATGATCCTGGTTAAAAAATTGATTGTAGTGTTCTCAGCCCCAGCTTTAAAAGCTGGGGATCCCAGAGAAATAAGTGGCATAACAGTGATAGGACAGCCTAAAATTTGTGCCTACACCATGTTTTTAGAGTCATTTACATCAAATTCTTCCTGATCTTTTCTAAGCCAGAAAGCTGGCTTTTCCATTCCTGGTGTCTGGTATTCTTGGCAGTCACCAGCAACAAAGATCACAGCACTTTCCAGAACCATTACGGAGTTTCAGAAAGTGCCAGCAGACTCTCAACTTTCATTTCCTCAGTAGTGAGAGGATAACAGGGTTGCAAGGCAGCTTTCTTGGGCCATCAGAGAGAGTGTATGTTCACCCATCTGGCTCTACCCCATTGGCAGTAGACAGACTGAGGAACTTCCTAGATCACTGAGAGCTAAGCGCCCTGCATAGACAAAGGCAGCCTGTTCCTGCTTGTTTTGCTATTAGGGACCTTGACTACTGTGTGTTCTTTTCTTGAGGTCATTTAATCACCTGAGAGCATCTGAGTGCAGTCTCACTCCTCAGTGTCTCTGCAACTGAGTATAAGTCACTTTCCCTTTACAGATCTCAATTTTCATCTGCAAAATGAGGCTGTTGAAAGGAAAAAAGGAAAATTATTCTTTAAAAAATCTTGTGATACATTCCTTCCCCTGCCAAAATCCTGTCTCTGTCTCTGGCTTCTGTCCAGGCAAAGCCAAAAAAGACAGCAAAATCAAAGCAGAGAAATTCTTGCTGAAACTTGACTGAAATGAATTTGATATGTTGTTTTACTTCTGCTTGGAAGCCTGAGATAGAAGACAGGGAATACAGAAGCCCTACATCTCGGGCAGAAAAGTTGTTTGTTCCTACACTCTCTCGTTTTCCCCTGATTCTTCCTAAGATGCCTGGAACAAGGTCTGGAAATACTTAGGATACTTTCTTGATCAAATGATAAGGAAGGGACCCATTTTTTTCTTTATCATCTGGCCTAACCTTCACTCTGCCTAGTTACGCTTAACCACACTAGGAAAAGGTGTTAGCCCAGCTAGCTTTGCTTCTGGGAAGGCTCTGTCTGAACATGCTGCTTTTTAGGATAACCCCATTTATAAAACATTTGCTCTGACATTCACAATACCAAGGACCATGGGAGACAAGAAATGTGTGTGAGACCTAGTCTGCTGTCATAATTGATAGTCTAGATGAGGAAAAAGCCCACTGGTTTAGAAGACAGATGATGAACAGAACCCCAGCATATCTGGATTAAGAGCTTTCTAGCCAGAATCTGGACCTACACCATGGGGAAATTTGGGGGTTCTGGGAATCCCAAAGCCAGGGTTCTGGCTTCATTAGTGACTAGGAACTTGAGTATGAGATTCAGCTCGTTTGCACCTTGATTTCCTCCAGTGAAAATGGAGAAGAGTCAAAGTACGGTCTTTGGTGGTGGGCTCCCTTTTCTGGATGGATTCAAGCATTTTCCAGGGTATGGTGGAGAAGGGATTCTTACACTAGGTGAGATGTGGGACTAGGTAACACCTAAAATTCTTTTTTACTCAAAGATTTGGCAAGGACACAGCTTATTAATCAAAGACACCTGTGAGTTAAAATGCTACAGATATATTCTTAGAGCCCTTCTGCAAGGAACTGTAACCAGCAAGGACCTAAATTTGGCAAATAGTGGACATAATTCAAATACCAGTGAAGCAAGAGCCATAAAGCTGAATGAGAGGGGAATGTGTAAGGTCATCCCAGAAAGATGGGAGTAGGTGCTAACCTGTTCCTCAGCCCTGGCACAAAGTGCAACTGTTGCACATTCTGTTCTTTTCCTCCATCAGCCCCCTAACAGGTAGAACTCCAGGCTAGCTATAAAGAATGTTTGCTTAAGATTCAAAAGTGGATAAATAAAAGGGATCAATAGAAAAGATAATTTAAAGTCTAACAGAAAGGTTTTAGTATGTGGAAGAGAAACTCTCAGCCCATCAAGTGCTACTGAGAGAAACCATGCATTTAACTCTGTAGTTAACAAAGTATCTGAGGACTGATTGTCCTGAGCAGACAAGATAGGAAAGAGGAAACCCCTTAAATGTGTTCTTCTGTACACCCTCTGGTCTAGGAAGTCTGCACTATCACACATAGGCACCATCTCCTTGGAGTGGATCCAGGTGTTGACTATAACCAGACTTACTCTTTGCTTACTAGGTTTTTCATCATCACCATTGGATGTTCCTCTGGTTCAGCCTCCTATGTGAAAAGGAAGTTGGTTGATTGTCTAGAAAGTGAAAGAAGATAACCTTGATCCTTTTCTGTTGAACATTTGATATTGAAAACACCTTAGCTGGACTCTAGAGCAGTGTTCTCCGTAACTTCCCTCATTATTAATAATAAAGTCTGCAAAGTAGTCTTTAGCGCAGAACCTGACACAGGAGGTTCAGTATGGTAGCTATCAGGAAAGATTTTACAGGACCAACCAGAGGGGGCTAGAAAGCCAAGCTCAATTTGAAGTGGAAAGTGACAAGAACTGAGGCTGCTCTACAGAAGCACGTGGTCGCTGGATGTCTCTGCTTATTGCCTGCTGTCATCTTTTGCTTCCATTTAGCTTGTTCTTCCATCTCTTCTGTACCTCTTGGCTTCTGCAAGTTTCTGTGTGCCATGATACCATATGGCTCTGATTCCTTGGATTTTCTTAGTTCAGATGCTGTAGTGGAGAATCTGGCCCAGCTCCTCTTTCTGTACCAGGCCATAGAAGTTTCCACCCAACCCTTGGAATGGCTGCCCATGGGATATGTACATGTTCGTCCTGGTTCAGCTAGCTAGAGTTAGGTGTGAAGGTCCTGTGGCCCTTGCACCAGGATCTGTGGGCCCGTAGATTCACTTGGGAATGGGCAAACAGTGACATAGTATGACATTTCTAGTACTACCAGGATAGAGAGAATCTCTGTTTAACCTGTATCAGGGTTCCTTAAAATACTTCCTAAGTGCCATCATAGGCCAGAGCATATTGTCCCTTGTGTAAAGGACCTGGAAGGTGGTGTTTATGTATCATGCAGAAGGAGTCATTTGTCACTTTCTAGAGTCTTTCTAGGTCCCTCTCTGGACCTGCTCCAGTTTCTTTTTAAATAAGCAACTCTAGCCACAATCATACACACACACAATGACTTTTGTCAACTTGGTCAATTAAATTGCCTCCTCAAAACAAATGATTTCACCCCTCAGCCCAACCACCCATCAAAGAAGGTAAGATAGACACAGCCCAATAAGAGAAGCCTCAAAAATAGCATGTTGCAATGCTCCTGAAGATTGCCAGGTTACATTTCAGATAAAATATTTGATAAGACCTCATTGAGCTATGTGGCTTTTTGTGTGTTTATCAGCAAAGCCAGTATTTACTGTAAAATCCTGAGACTGGTCTAAAGTTAAGCTACCCAGGAACAGAGGCCATATTTTATTTTGTATCCTGCATGGTGCCTTTTGCTGTAGGCACAGGCATGCACCATGATTAACTGTATAGTGGGAATTCCGACCACTGGAGTAGGAGTTAACTGGATTATGGTCCTTGCTTAACATTCTCTACATGATATGGGGCAAACTATTTAATCTATGAAGATCTTTTTCCTAGTTCTAATGTGAAGAATGAACAAAATGGTAATATATTTTTATGTATAAGGACCTTATAAAATCCCTTCCAACTCCAACATCAAAGAATTTAAGATTGTACTTCTGGGTCCTGTTTCTTTGGTTTCTTCCTACTTAGGTTTTGCCCTATCGAGTGATTGCTTCAGCACAGCAGAATAAACACCTTGGAGAGGGATGTGTTATTACAGAATAAAGAGTCTCATTCTAACCATACTATAATTACTTCAAAGCCACACAAACTGACAAAGTTCTAGCAAAAGTATAAAATTTTGTTTTAAATACTTATGAAGTATACATTTAACTACATATTTTAAAGCACAGGAAAAATAAAAGGAAAACACCAAAATAATTCTTTTGCTAGGGCGCTGGGGTCATTCAATGATTACTTTTCTCTATAAATTTTTTGTAATGTAAAGACAGCACTTTGTGTAAAGCATTTTTAAAGCTTTTGTAAGAATGAAGATTATTTTAATGAAAAAGGTCCTGGAAAGGAATCCAGGAGATCAGAGTTTTAACCTTTCAGTTTCTGCATTCATACTGTGAGGATAATACCTACTGTACAAAGGTGTCAAGAGGGTCAAATGAGGGAAGAGTAAAAAGTTCTCTGAAACCTATACTGCAGGCTAAGAAGAAAGGGTTGGTATAGTAGATACAGGAGAATTACTTGTTAACTAGTTAAACAATTTCCTGGATAATGTCAATGTTTCTCTTCATTCAAGGCTGGGCCATAGTCATTTATTCATTTCCAATTTACTTGCCTGTGCTGGGGAGAAGCTAACCCAAGATTGCAATTTGGGAAGCAGTGGGAGAAGCAAAATTATGCGTGGGCAGAGATTGAAAACAAAGTTTAGGCCAGGTGCTCACGGCTGTAATCCTAGCACTCTGGGAGGCTAAGGCGGGCGGATCACTCAAGGTCAGGAGTTCGAAACGAGCCTAAGCAAGAGTGAGACCCCGTCTCTACTAAAAATAGAAAGAAATTAATTGGCCAACTAAAAATAAATAGAAAAAATTAGCCGGGCATGGTGGTGCATGCCTGTAGTCCCAGCTACTCAGGAGGCTGAGGCAGTAGGATCGCTTGAGGCCAGGAGTTTGAGGTTGCTGTGAGCTAGGCTGACGCCACGGCACTCTAGCCTGGGCAACAGAGTGAGACTCTGTCTCAAAACAACAACAAAAAAAAAGAAAACAAAGTTTAATGCAGAAAATATCAGGTTGACCTATATAATGTGTTGACTTCTACCAGCAACTTTTGTAAAATAATCAGTTTTATCTATAGGAAGAATTAGATCAGCAAGGTGGTAGGAACATTACTGGAGACTTGATTAAACAAGCAGAATTCAAAATTAAGGATGTACATAAATCTATATTAAGTCAGTTCTTGGCCTTGAGTTTACAATTTTTAAAAATTGTATTAATATAAGAAAATATCTACAACCTCAATGAGCAGGATAAAAACAAGAATAAATATGCTATTAGCCAGTAGGTAATAATTTAGGATTTTCATTTCCCCAGATGATCTTGTGGGGTTGAGACAAGGAGATGAAGAACAGCAGGAAGATTCTTCTGCACTGGCTTGTTCATGGCTGAACATTAGAATAACGTGGGGAACTTAACAAAATGTTTATGCCAGGGCCCACCCTGACATGATTTGATTGGACTGTGATGGGTCCGGGAGGTTTACTTTGTTTTTCAAAGTTCTCTCAAGTGACTGTCATGTGCCTGCAAGGTTTAGAATATCATAGAAAAAGTGAATTATTGGACTGGAAATGGTCAGCCTGCTTTAGTGGAGCCCAGAGCTGTGGACTGGAGATTAATGAAGGGTCATTGAATCCACGGTGGGAAGTCATGATTCGATTCTAGAGGCAGGACTCAGAAGGAAATAAGGCTGGGAATGGTCATTGGCAAAGTTCTGACTGATCTCAATAGCTAAAGTAGGAGCTCTAGATGCAGTGGGAAAAGCAGCACCCTCCTCAGCTGTGCCTACTGTGTCCAGACCCTGGAATAGAAAATACTGGCAGGATTGGGAGAGCATGGCACCGGGGCCTGTGCTGTGGACCTAACCAACCTCTGTCATGGTGAGGCTGGCATCTCCTTGTGAGAGCAGTTTCTTGAGCAAAAAGGGACTGGTGACATTCTTACCAGCTTGAATTTAATAATAAGACATGGTTCTAATACCTTATTTTTTATATTTGGAGAAACTAGTGTGTTTCTGAATGAACTCCAGACTTTATTTTGAATGAATTTCGATCACTTTTGGTAATCAAATTTGCACTTAAAAGTTTAAGAATTGCCCATTGAGAAGATTCAAGAGAATATACTGCCATTACCAACATACGACATGTTTTCTGCATGAAGGGTTTCTGAGCCCTCGGTGTCTCTTGTGTTTGTAACTATTGAGTAGCTTGCACACCTGATCACCCAAACAATTACCCATTTACCAAGACTGAGGAGAGGCACCATAGAGTCATTAAGAACTGAAGAGAAGGCCGGGCGCGGTGGCTCACGCCTGTAATCCTAGCACTCTGGGAGGCCGAGGCGGGTGGATAGCTCAAGGTCAGGAGTTCGAAACCAGCCTGACCAAGAGCGAGACCCCCGTCTCTACTAAAAATAGAAAGAAATTAATTGGCCAACTAAAAATATATAGAAAAAATTAGCCGGGCATGGTGGCGCATGCCTGTAGTCCCAGCTACTTGGGAGGCTGAGGCAGAAGGATTGCTTGAGCCCAGGAGTTTGAGGTTGCGGTGAGCTAGGCTGACGCCACGGCACTCATTCTAGCCTGGGCAACAAAGTAAGACTCTGTCCCCCCAAAAAAAAAAAGAACTGAAGAGAAGCCAGTGAGCTTCACTCTACAGTATCAAAACTTGTAAAGAAGGTGATGAAATGCTTATTTGAAGTAGACTAAGAATAAACTCAATAGGGAAAAAGTAGTATTTTCTCCAAACCTTACATGGGTATAAGGCAAAATTTTCAGGAGGAGAGAGGGAGAATGTGTGTGTGTGTGTGTGTGTGTGTGTGTGTGTGTGTTCAGGTATTAAAAGTTTGAATTAAAATGCTGGCAAAAGGTGAGTCTGTAAAAGGCAGGGATGTTAAAAATTCATTAGCAAGGGCAAATTGCCCTTAAAAGTTTTTAATATAAAAAATTGGACTGTGACCCCCACATTAACACTTTCTGCCCCTTCTAAGTGGTCTTGGAGCTTTATCACCTTGTTCCCAGCACCCCTCCTGTCCATTACGCCCTGCCTCTGATTTTTTAGTCAAGCAGAGGATGTCAATGACATTGTGACCTAAGGAGTTTCTCTTCCTTGGAGGTTGTCATAACCAGGCACAGTGTCCTAAAGCGAAGGTAGCTGTAACCTGGTCACACCAGTGAGGGAGGAAAGCCTGAGGATCTGAGGCTGCCCTCATCACCCTATCTCAGTGACCACATTGGTAGTCTTTAGCCTGCTCACTAAATTAGGTATGGGGCAGTACCAAGATAGAAGTGCAAAGCTGGTAACCCTCTTTGCTTTGCTAAGAGTAAGTCTAGAGGTTTTCTTCCTCAAATAAAGCTTTTCTATAGTTGTTGAGAGGACATGGAGCACCAGAAATCTTTAGGAAATGTTAGACATAAATGTTCTGGCATTTATGAATCCCCTCTCCTTTGGCCTCTCCTGTATCCTTTAGTTTAGCATCTATCACTTCAAATGCCCTGTCCAGAGCAGTGGCCATAGAACTCCTTGGGGAGGAGATGAAAAGCAGTCAATTTCCACCTGAGAGATTGAGGGGCCAGATCTGGGTCCTTCCCTTACAAGGTATTTATATTAACCATGATATCAAGTGGTTGGTGATACATGGCCCATTTCCTAACAGGCCACAGACTGGTACTGGGCCACAGCCCAGGGGTTGGGGACTGCAGATCTATACAGCAGAAGGTGTGTTCTGAAATGTGGCTTGCTGGTGTAAATGAATTTGCCAAGAGCTTTTCAGATTGGACTTGCCTAGTTCCCCTAATAGTTGTGGATATGATATTTATAATCAGGACAGCTCATGGCCAGGAAACGGAAGGAAATCACTGACTTCTGGGAGCATGAACTCTACTGTCCTGTAAGCTCCTTGAGGATAGTACTAAGTCCGTGAAATACTCACTTCTATATCCTGGAAGTGTGCCTATCAGAGGAATTAGTTGATAATTGTCCTTTTGAATCCGGTGCTCTAAGTACATGTCTCACTTGAGCCAATAATGTCCTTTATTTTACTAAGTGCAGTGGAACTCAAAGGTACCAGCAGGTCCACCTCTACACAGAGTGATAAGCCTTAGAGATCTCTGTCTTGACAGGGACTGGTCATTTAGGAAGACAAAGTAGGCACTACTTTGAGAATAATTATAAGGACTTACCTTTGGCAGGTAACTATATTTGCTGAGTGCCTACCATATGCCAGGCAGTATTCTCATCTCATTTAATTTCACAACATTAAAATAGAGTACAGTAGGCATTTCCTTCATATATGTAAGAGGTGAATGAATGAGGCTCAGAGAAGTTAAATAAATTGCTCAAAGTCACAGCTAGTGAGTGGTGATTTGGGAATGTAAACTCAGGTGTATGCAACTGCAAAGACCACCCTCTGCCTGCCACCAGGAGCCGGAGCCACTCGGGGAAATGGCCTAAACAGTACCTCTGCCTAAACAGTACCTGCCACATAGCAGGTGCTCAATAAATATTTGTGGAATGATTGAATGAATTCCCATCTCCCCCCATCTTCTCTGTCAGCCTACACTGTCTTCTCCCTGGTTCCTCCTCTGACCTGGCCTGACCTTTCAAATGACATTGACCTGCACCTAAAGGTTTTTGAAGAGGCAGCTGTTAAAATGCTGTACACCTTACCTGGGAGGAAGAGCTCAGCCCTCTTGACACCTTAGCATAAATCGCTTCTCTATCATCCAGGCCAGTGCAAAGGCCCGGGATTGGTCCAGGTAAATTTGGATTGGGAAGAAGGGGAGAGGTGAAGCCTGCAAAGGAGTGAGGGAAGGGGAAAGGCCAGAATAAAGTGTCTGAAGACAGAATTACTTTTGCAAAAATTTCGAAAGGATCAGGCACCATTTTCTCCTGGGATGCCCAACACATTTGCAGAATTAACAGAAATCAAGCCCACTGTTCAGGACCCTGCATGGTTTCGGACTTTAAGGTAGGCCATCCCAGACCAAGGGCCCCTGGGCTCCGGCCAAGCCGCCGCATCTCCGCTTTGGGGCGGCGGTGGCCCCCGCCCGGGAGTGGCCCGGCCGGTCCCCGTAGGCGGGCAGGAGCTCCGAGGCCATTGGCTGGCGCGCTGGCGGCGGAGGGGCGGGGAGCGCCGCCGAAGGGGACTGTTTGCTCCTACGGGCTGTAGATGGAGCTGTCCGGCCCCGGCGAGGGGGAAGGCGCCTGGAAAACGTTCTTCTTCTCCCTGGCCGGCCCGAGCGGGGAACAGCACTCCCAGGATGCAGTTTGTGTCAACACGGCCGCAGCCTCAGCAGCTGGGCATCCAGGGCCTGGGGCTGGACAGCGGGAGCTGGAGCTGGGCCCAGGCTCTGCCCCCGGAGGAGGTCTGCCACCAGGAGCCGGCGCTGCGCGGGGAAATGGCCGAGGGAATGCCGCCCATGCAGGTGGGAGCAGCCCCGCCGGCGCCATGGCCGCTGCCGTGGGGGCGGGGCGCGGGCCGGGGCCGCGGGGACCCGGCGGCGCGTCCTCGGAGGCCTCGCGGCTGCCCGCGTGCGGCGCGGGGACCAGGCCCGAGGCGGGCGGCGCGCGGGCGGCTGCGCGGCGGGCAGGGCGGAGCGGGCCCGACGCAGGCCCGGGGCGCAGGCCCGGCCGCCGAGCGCGATCGCCGGGCCGAGTGCCCGCCGGGGTGCGGAGGCCTCGCGCCGGGGCCTGGGCCCCCACTTCCCGGGAGCCGGCGGAGCCGAGCCCCGTCGCCGAGCCCCCGCCGGCCTCCCCTTTGCGCGACCGGCGGACGGGCTCGCTGGCACTGCTCGCTCCGCCGGCGGGAATGAATGCCCCATCGAGGGTTACGCTGCAGCCAGTTTGACCAAAAGCTTTTCAAAATGTTTTATTGCCATCTTTCAGCAAGTGTGGGGAGTAAGTCACTTTTCCTCTACCGGGTGTGAGCCAGGGAAGGGGTGACTTTGTCGTCTTTCCGGCCGTTGGCAAACGGCTGCACCCTGGAGTCGCCTGGGCAGCTCCCGCCGCCCTGGCCTCGTCCCCAGGAGGCTGACACAGGGTCTCCGGGGCCAGAGGAGGCACCAGTCGCTTAAGGCTCCCTCTGCGATCTCCGTGGGCAAGGTCTGAGAACCAGTGCTCCAGCATTGGGCATAGACAAGGGGGTCCTGAGAGTGCCCAGGTGGCTTTCCCAGAGGAGGGTCTCGCAGGGCCCCTGCAGCTCCTCAGAGGCCCCTCTGCTCAGCGCGGGGCTCTCACAGGTCAGCCAGGAGCTGCTCTGTTGTGTTTTATCATTTCTCAGCTTTAGGTCCTGAGAAAACTAAGCTGGGCCCCTGACTTCCTAAACTTCCACTGTCAGTAGTGCCCCTCTGTGGGCTGGGCTGGAGTGAAGCCTCCAGGAGCCCACATGGAGCCTTTGATGAAGGTGCTGCCATCTCTGACTTAGCAGGGTCTGGCATTCCCAGGGCTCATGCTCTCCACTCTTCCCTGTCGTGCAGCCATTCTCAGAAGGCCGTAGGGTCCCCCTCTGTGGCTGTCGCAGCTGCTGACTTAGAGAGGGTGGCACGGGTGCTTGCCATTGGCCTGCCCACGCCACCTCAAAGCAGCAGGTCTCTGCTTTTCCCAACCTGAAGGCCTCTTCATTAGCAACAGGGAGAACAGAAAACGACTCCTCCTGCCCCACATGGGAAGGAGAGTTGGTTATCAGCCCGTGCTGTTGTCCAGTGAGCCCTGGGTGCTGGCACAGTGTGACACCACTTCCCCAGATGACCAGTGAACTGTGGCCACCTTGACTGTTCTCTCTTGGCCTCGGGGCTCAGCTCCCAAGCTGCACCTCCTGGCCTTACCTTCTGGGGTGAGGGCCCTGTGCTGGAAGGTATGGGCAGAGGCCCCAGGCCCTGGGGGACCCTTTCCCCAAGAAGCAGGAGGGGAGCCCAGAGGAATTTTTCTCTTTGTCTTAGTCTTCTTGGGAGTGAGGGGTGTCCCCTCTTCCCCGCTAATGAGTGATGTTTTTTGGCACACCTATTTTCATTTTGCAAAATATTTATGAACAACAATTGTATTAATATATGGGGGGAAGCTGCTTGTCTGCCCTCTAGCTGGGGCTCCCTGGTCTCTCCCATGACCGTGGCCCTGGTAGGAACGGTGGCGGCGACACCTACCTGAAGGGTGTTTTTGTTACCTGCAGCACCTAGAGCTGCTCCAGCTGGCAATGCAGGGAGGCGCTGTAGGATGACCCGTCGCGTCCCTGTGCCTTGGTTTCGTCATCTTTAAAACAGAGATCATCATTCTTGCCCTAACCTGCTGAGAGATTGCTGGGAAGATTAGCGTCAGATAACTTGCATGCAAGTTCTTACTTTGAAACAAAAAACACTAGGCAAATGTGAAGTTTGTCTTGAAGTCTGGCCCTTGAAGAAAGCAGCTGTTCTAGTGAAAGAAAGTGGTCTGCAACATTATAGGCAGGTGTCACGACCTTCACTTGCAAAGGGTCAAGGTGGGTGAACTAGTGACAAGCCTGACTCCCATAGGCAGGAGTTGGGCGAGAGGTTAGTTGGGTGGCTGGGGGGCTGGGTGGCTGGTGCTCTAGCTATTGCTGGGGACACTGATGAGCACCAGAGCCTGAGGGGTGGGCGCTTAGCAGAAGAAAAACAATCTGTAGCATTTTTGTTGGTTGTCCCCTGATCTTAAGCCGCCTTCCCCCTCCCCCTCACACAAGGTCTCATCCTGGGCTGTCACTTTCTCCCTTCATACACAGGCTCAAGAATGGGACATGGATGCCCGGCGACCGATGCCTTTTCAGTTCCCGCCCTTCCCGGATAGGGCACCCGTCTTCCCTGACCGCATGATGCGGGAGCCCCAGTTGCCCACAGCGGAGATCTCGCTCTGGACCGTGGTGGCCGCCATTCAGGCTGTGGAGCGGAAGGTGGACGCCCAGGCCAGCCAACTGCTGAACCTGGAGGGGCGCACGGGGACAGCTGAGAAGAAGCTGGCCGACTGCGAGAAGACGGCGGTGGAGTTCGGGAACCACATGGAGAGCAAGTGGGCCGTGCTGGGGACCCTGCTGCAGGAGTACGGGCTGCTGCAGAGGCGGCTGGAGAACTTGGAGAACCTGCTGCGCAACAGGAACTTCTGGGTCCTGCGGCTGCCCCCGGGGAGCAAGGGGGAGGCCCCCAAGGTATGTGGGGGCCCAGGGGGGCAGGGATGGAGGTGAGGAAGGAAACCCTTGATTTTATTTTGTCAGTCCTTCTCACAAACTTCTCTGGCTCCCTGTTGACTAATTTCAGGGTCTTCTTAAAGCCTGTCTCTGCTTCATCTAGTCTTGGATGTTCTGGCCCAGCAAGGCTGGCCTCTACTCTTTCCCCACGGAGTCTGCACATTTGTGTCTTGGATCCTCTGCCGTGGCTAGACCCAGACCCTCCCTCAGTCATGTGGTTTTCTTCGGATTCCTGCAGTTCTTCACTCCTTGCTTCGTCCACTTGGCACCTACCGGTGACCATTTGTCATTGGTTGTCTTTGTATATCCTCCTCGGACCATGCTGGAGATGGACCCCAAACCACGCAGACCAGATCACTTTCAAGTCACGATCGCTAACCTCAGGCGGGCCCTTCTTGAAGTTCAGAATTCATGCTCCATTTCCTGTTCCATTTGCTCTCCCTCTCTCTCCCGATCATTCACTGCTTTCTGTTTTGCTGAGAGAATGGAGTCACTCAGAAAGGGCTTCCACAGGCTGCCTTTGTTCATCCACCTGCCGCCCTGGTGCCCACAGACTCAGCCTTCCCTTGTCACTGTGGTGTGGTGTCTACGCCCTTCCCCCTTTGCTGGGGTTCTCCCTAGCGTCTCCCGCCTTTCTCCTCCACATCATGAGCTTCCCCTGCTAGGCCGGGTCCTTCTCCCCAGCATGTGAACTTTCCCTCCCTCTGCCCGTCTCTGTGGCAAAAAAACTCCACCTAGTGCCTCACTTCTCTGCTCCTTTTTAGAGCAGAATCCCTTAAAAGAGTTGTCTATACTTATCTCTAATTCTTTCCTCCCTATCTTCTCCCCTCCTCTCTCTGTTACCCCCTCTTTTTACTATAGAATATTCAAACATATACAAAAAGTAGATAGGATAGTGTTGTGACCCCCCATGAACCCTCATCCAGCTTCAACAGAAATCAACTCTTGGCCAATCTTGTGTCGTCTAATTCTCCACCCACTTCCCCCCTCCCATTTTATTTTGAAGCAGATTCTAGACGTTAATCATTTCACTTGTAAATATTTCAGTCTTATCTCTAAATGGTAAGGACTCTTGTAAAAAAATGATAACCTCAAATGTTACCCCCACCACAGTAACCTACTCAACTATCCAGTCGGTGTTCAAATTTTCAATTTTTTTTTTTTGTTTGAATCAGGATTTAAATAAGGTCCACACATTGGGATTGAGATGTCTCTTAAGCCTTTTTTAATCTATAGGCTCCTCCTCCATCTCTTACTTTCCCTCACAGTTTGTCTGGGGAAGGAATTGGGCCATCTGTCTTGTCGCGTGTCTGACTGTCTGGGTTCCACTGATTGCATCGCGTGGTCTCATTTGACGTGTTCCTCTCTTCTCACCGTTCCAGGAAATTGGTAACTGGCTCGTTCTCTCTGGAACCCATGAGGATCAGGCCTTTGCTCCCTTGCACTATCCCCGGTCTCACAGCCAGGGGCTGGCTCCCAGTCTCCATCCCAGCACTGTGTGCGGGTGACCACTCCCTCCTCAAAACCCCTCCGCATCCTCTGCCGAGTGTGGAGTGGCCCAGGGCCGCGTGTCGGCTCCCCTCTCCGTTCACGCTCACTCCCTGAGGCCCCATCCGGCCCGCGGTGCTGAGTGCAGTCTTCACGCCATCAACTCCCGAACAGATTCTTTTCCTCCCACTCTCCCTCTCTCTGTGTCTTGCCCAGATGCCTATTAATTCAGCATCTCCATTTGGGTGTCAGTAAATATCTTAGATTTAACGTGAGCAATGTGTACTCCGGATTTTCTGCCTGGAACCTGTTCTACCCGAAATCATCCTCATCTCCGCTGCTGATAGTGCCATCCTTTCAGGCGCTCAGGCCAAAGCCTCGGAGTCACACTTGTCTTCTTTCTTTCTCACACCCTACTTCCAATATGTTAGTAAATACCGTCTGGTTTTTATTCAGACTATATCCACGATCTGACCACTCCTCGCCACCCCCGCTACTGTCGCCATCGTCTGGTCCGAGCTGCTGTCATCACTCATCTGATGATTGCCATGGCCACTGACGAGTCTCCTTGTCTCCATCCCTGTCCCCCAACTCGTACAGCCTAATCTCAACAGAGATTCATGTTGATACATGAATCAGTCCCGTTACACCTCCCCTGAAACCTCCCGAATGGCTTCCCATCGGATTCGGAATAGAAGCCCCAGTTTGTCTATGGCTCGTGCACTCTTCCCTGCCCCTCTGACCTCCTCTCCCATCCCCTCCCCGGTGCCCACCCCCTGCCGCACACTGGCCGCCTGCTGTTCTGCCATCGTACCGCACAGGCCCGCACCTCAGGGACTCTCCACTGAGAGGTCCTTCACTGGATGTCTGCACAGCTCTGCACCCCGCACCCATCGCGGGTCTGCTCCGTTGTCACTTCATCAGAGTGCCCTCCCACGGCCACCCTCTACAAAAGGACCAAGTTCCCCAGCACACTCTTCTCCCAGGCCCTGCTCGTATTTTCTCCAAAGCACTAATGCTATTGGCGTCTTAAATATTTAAGATAGTATTCTTAAAGACAGTATTCTTTTTTTTTTTTTTTGTCTTCTTGGTTGGTTTTCCCCAACCAGGATGTAAATTCTGCTTGGTTCCCTGGTGTCCCTGGGCCTGTAGCAGTACCTGGCTTAGAGCTGGATGCAAGAAGTGACTCTCCCCAGCTAGAGAGCTAACAGCTCCATGGAAGGGACCAGGTCTTGTGTGTCTCTGTGTCTGCTGAGGCAGCCAACCCAAGTGACTTTGCCAGAGTAGTTATTTGACATTTATTTATTTATTGAGGCTTCACAGAATTAAGTGTAATAGTGGCTTTGGTTCCTCCACAAAACATCCCCCTAGCACTGGGACCCACAGAGATTGGTTTTTAGTATGGTTTTGCATATATTGCTTATCTAGCGCGGTCAGCATCAGCTCACCTACCGCCTTCCTCTCTGGACTGTGCGATTTAACTCTGTGGGGTGTTCTTACGTGGTGCTGTGTGTTCCATACGTTGGATTAGGCATTTGAGGAGTCCTGAGTTGACGTGTGCCTTTACAGAATAATGAAATGGTTTAGGGGTCCACATTCAGAGGACTTGGGTTTGAATCTTGACTTTGCCACGTACTGGTTTTCCTACTATTGGTCAAATATGTTTCTTGTTGTCTCTGAGCCTCCTCAATTCCTCTTTTAGAAGAAGTGAAGTATAAATAAGTAAATTCCCAGCTGGTTCCTCTGAATTTTGGTATTATTATCTGTAAAACGAAGATGATAGTATGCTTACTTAATACAGTTGTGAAGCTGAATTGAATTTGTTTATGGGGAAACACTATGCGGATTATTGTGTTAGTTGCCTGTTGCTGTGTCACAAATTACCCCAAAACATAGCAGCCTAAAAAAAAGTAATTTATCATCTTGCTGTTTCTGTGGGTCAGGAATTCAGGAACAGCTTAGCCAAGTGGTTCTGGCTCAGAGTCCCATGAAGTTACAGTCGAGCTATTGGCTGGGGCAGCAGCCATCTGTGGGCTTGACTGGGGCCGAGGGTCTGTTTTGAAGATGGCTCACTCACTGCGCTGTCGGCGGGAGGCCTCGTTCCTCACCACGTGGGCCTCCCCATAGGGCTACCTGAGCTTCCGCATAGTGTGGCAGCTGGCTCCCCCCAGAGGGAGCCAGGATGGAAGCTGCGATGTCTTTTATGACGTTGTCTCAGTTGTTCTACACTGTCACTGATTTGTTAGAAGCGAGTCACGAAATCCTGCCCATGCTTGAGGCAGAAAGAATTAGGATACACCTATGAAAGGGACTGTCAAATAATTTGTGGACATATTTTAAAAGCACCCCAACCATAAAGCACCTTGAAAATGTTACCTAATGCTGCTAGCAGCAGTTATAACTCGTATCCTCTTGCGCATGCTAGATGAATTCTCTTCATCTGTCAGATTCAAGGAAAGATACTGTCTCCAGATCCTTTGTGCCTGTTGGATTCTGTTGTATTTGTAATTGACTCATGGCCATTTCATGGGTAGGCTTTTCTGTCCAGCCCGACTATAGGCTCCCTGCAGTCCCAGACCGTGCCTCAGGCTTCTGCCACGTCCTGTAACAGTTTGAAACAGTGATGTCTGTTTCCACATGTGAGAATACGATTCCAGAGTTTAATTCTCCACAGAGATGGTGAAGTGGGGTAGCGGAGTTGGTGTGGTGGAAAGGTAACGAACCTGGCTTTGGATACATTCAGTTTGAGGTACTTAAAGGTGACTAAATTGGAGCTACTCAGAAGGCCATTGAACGCGAAGGGAGCAAGGAAAGTTGCAGAGTGTCCTCTGCAAGGTGGTGACAGCTGAGGGCAGAGGGTGAAACAGCCAAGGGGAAAGTGACAGAATGGAAGGGTAAGGGCAGGGCCTTGGTTGTGGAGGAGGAAGAGGAAAAGAAGACATGAGCCAAACGGACAGGAGGCAACACAGTTATGGGAGCCAAGCAGGAGAACATTCTAGAAAGGTGGTCTGATCTTCCAGAGAGGTCAGAGAGGGTGAGGATTTCAATAGAAGGGGGCACCGATGGTCTTCTAGGGTGTGGTTTCAGACAGCGGAGGGTACAGAGGCAGGTCTTAAAGGGTTAAAGCGGGCACAGAGAGGCTTTTCTGAGGTTGAGATGATCCTGGAGGGAACAGATTGGTGGAGAGGGAGAAGCTGAAGGTGTGAAAAAGAAGAGATTGTTTGGGTTAAGTTTCACAGGCCGGAGGTGGAGGAGTTGAAGGGCGATACTGGCAGGGGTGGCCAGGCAGGAAGGGGGAGGATGAGGAAGGAGCAACAGCCCCTGAGGTCAAAGGTGGATGGGAGAAGATGGGGGAAGGCCAGGTGGAGGTGTGGGAGAGTGAGAAGTTTGGGACAAGCCTCCCAGGGAACATAGCGAGGTGTCAACAGGGGATCAGCGAAGGGCTGCGAGACACTAGAATTTACGGAAGATGTTGTCTGCAGGATTTTGCCAATTTTATCCAGCAATAGGGAATTTAAATGAAGAAAGGGATTTATATTAATTTTCCTAGGTTGGGGGTTTACCTGAGTCTGGAGGAAAGTCCAAGGAGTTCACAGTTCTAGCCGTGATTCTAGAGATGGATGGTGAGCTATCATGAGCAGGGACGGGCCAGGCACATGGGGTGCACTTCACACATGCACGGGGCACCCTCAGAGTCCCGTGCACCTGGCCCGGGGGCTGACGTTTCTGATTTTTCATGTAAAGGTGGCACCTGCTCACCACGCCATGCACCTGACTCTGCAGTCTTTTTCTAAGTCGCACCAAGGTGCCACACAGCCAGCTTCGGCCCTGTAAACACAGGTGCGAAGACTGAGGGACTGGGATTGGGGGTCGGGGAGAATGGTGGGGCTGGATTTTTTAGAGCGAGAGTGAAAGGCCGGCTCAGTAGGGTCGTGAGAGTGGCAAGACGGAAGCCTGAGTGGCCACAGAAGGGAGTTCAGTTATTAAAGTCGTGGAAGTGAAATCATTTTGAACAGTTCAGTCCAGGGTGAGGTGGTGCTGGTGAGTGGCTGAAGTGAGGACAGAGGAGGATCCTTGTCAACTTGAAAGAACAGCTTTATGTCACAGATCAGGGTACCTTGATGACACGTGAGTGACCTCAGGCAACGAGTCAGGCTCCCGCCCAACTTCCTAGCACTGGCACTCAGTGGGTGCTCAACACCTGGACAAGTGTCCATTGATTCCCTACTGTGTGCTCCTCTAGCGTAAGATACAGCGGCCTACAGAGCAGACCGAGGTCCTGGAGCTTTAGCACAAGCCTTTAGATTTTTGTTTCACTGACAAAAATGTAACTGTGTACACAGAGGCGACCTGACCTGAAATACAGGTTTGATAACAGTTTTACTGTGCTTGGCTCACTGATACCCACTCTGAGAACCTGCCACCCTCTGTCGCCCTGAATGCCCAAAGAAGCACATTGACTGTACTTTACCTTCGGGTATCCAGTTGACCTAAAAGTGAAATAACAAAGGATATGATTAAATCCTTTTTTAAAAAAAAAAGGCAGGACAGCATCAACGGTCACTGTTACTGGGAGCACGAGAAGGCCAGGGACAGAGGACTGGCTGCATTGAAGTGGGCTGCCCCGGGCTGGGGGGCTGGGACTTGGAGGTGGGGGCCGGCGGGAGCCGTGGGGCAGGGGCCAGGCTCAGGGCTGAGGTGGGGCCCATGGGTGCAGGTGATGTAGGAGGAACAAGCAGGAAGCGCTGGACTAAAACTCTCATTGGCTCAGGTTCCGGTGACCTTTGTCGACATTGCTGTTTACTTCTCTGAGGACGAGTGGAAGAACTTGGACGAATGGCAGAAGGAGCTTTACAACAACCTTGTGAAGGAGAACTACAAAACCCTGATGTCACTAGGTAAGGACACCTCTCCTCTTTGGTGCACAGTCTCTGGAGAGGCTTGTGAAATGCTTACTAAGCCACGTTAACACCACCTGGGCAAGTTGTTTCATGTTTATACCTAATGGGAACTCAAGAAACTATTTATTTATAATGCTGGTATGATAGAACAATTTCTAATAGGATAAAAATGAAAAACCCAGTCACAGGGCCTGTGGCCGTAGAATTCAGCGTTACACCACCGCTGTTTGGAATACAGTAAAATAGCACCCTCTGCACCTTACTGCACACTGCCTCCCCGCAGCCTGGGGTGGGCACAGCTGGCCTGATGTTGGCTTTCAGAGACCAGCTCTTTCTACACTAGACATGTGGGGCTCTATGGACTTGTTTTCAAGGTTCCTCAGAGGAGATTACCTGCCTTACTTGCATACCTGCTACCACGTGGAGGGACACGGGTGGAGGGGCCCCCGGTAGCAGAGAGCTCTTGCGTCACCTTGCCCTGCGCCCTGGCCAGCTTCACTCAGTCCTCCTTCTCCAACTCACTTCCAGATGCGGACGGCCCAGTGCCCAAGCCAGATGCCCCAGCCCAGGCTGAGCCCAGAGAAGAGCCTTGTGTGTGGGAGCAACGTCACCCCGAGGAGAGAGAAATCCCCATGGATCCGGACACAGGTGATGGCGGCTGAAGAGAGTGCCAGGTGCAGGGAAGGGCAGGAGATGGGAGCTGGGCAGCCCGCACCTGCCACTGGGAGGCGCTTCTCACTCCTGCACATGTTCAAGAGGGAACATCTCTTGAGTTGCTCCCAAGGGCCAGTTTGGCCGTAGTTGAATTTTGATGGTCACGTACAGAAAGAGATCTCAGGGCCTGAGATTGCACCACGGCTGCGTGTCCTTAGGTTTGAAAAAGCCGTGTGGCTCTGGGCTTACAGGTAAACTGCATGGTGAGATGAGGAGGGGGCTGGGCTTGAGATCCCTCCCGGCCTGATGGGGAACTGCAGAGAGAGGCCCGGGGACGGGGACAGGAGCTGTCAAGGGAGTCTGCAGCAGCCCAGGGTTTTGCCCTGGCCCAGTGTTGGTTGCTCGGCTCGGGTCTGCAGCGTCAGCTCCTCAGTCTTACATGGGAACACTCGCATCCCACGCAGACTCGCCCTGCAGGCTGGGCCTCACTCGAGAAGGAGTCTTAAATTCTGAAGAAATCCGGTTCCCTGAGGACATCACACATGATGAGCTTTCACTGGGATGGGAGGTTCTGGGGTTCTTGGAAGTCTTTTATCAGGGTCTCCGCACTTCCGGGCAGTGCTGGGCGAGGCAAGCTCTGTGGCCCAAGTCGCGTTCTCTGATGAACGAGATGAACTTTCACCCGTCTGGGCCTCCATCCTTGTGTTTCGGTGGCGAGCGCTTCCACTGAAACCTCTCGGGCCACGCTCTTCCTCCTCCTCACCAGTCTTTCCCTTTTCCTGGGATTTAATTTATAGACCATAAAATTTAACTCTTTTAAAGTATATAATTCAGCAGTTCACAAAGTTCTGTAGCCGTCACCACTACCTAATTGCAGAGCACGCCCACCATAAGAAGCCCCAGACCCACGGGCAGTCACTCCCCACCGCCTTTCCCCCACGGCCCAGCAAGCGCTCATCTGCTTCCTGTCTCTGGGTTTTCCCATCCTGGACATTTCGTGTAAGTGGCTCCTTCCCTGCCCTCGTCAAACACTGCGGGAGCTGACGTTCAGCAGCTGTGGGAACAGCACCTAGTCTTACGCGGTAGCGTTTTGCACTGAAAGCGCCGTAACCTCAACAGTTCCAGTGGTTATGGCGCCGTCGCTGTGCACGAGGCCGAGCAGGGGTCACCGCGCCTACTTTGTAGACGAGAAGGGCAGACCGGAACCCGGAGAGGTCGAATGGTTCGTCCGCCGCGTCAGTGGGGGAGCTGGGAACAGGAACCCCGTCTTCAGATTCTTCCTCCCATCGCTCTCCCGCTGTCTGAGCGCCACCTGCCAGGGCCAGCGCACTGCGCCGGGAAACACCTTGAGATGTCCAATTTGTCACGCATTGGGATTCTGTGTAGAGCATTTGTCATTGTCATTTATGTACAGTAAGTCCTCACTTAGCATCATCAATAGGTTCTTGGAAACTGTGACTTTGAGAGAAATAGTGTATATAACACGACAGATATTTTTTTCCTCATCAATGTTACAATGAGACAACGTTGAAGGAAATGATGTTACTCGAGGACCTTCCATATGTCGTATTGCTTGAGGTTTCTAGGAACCCGCTGACGACCGTAAGTGAGGACTGACCGTGAAAGGATGTTGTGCGTTATCCATCCGAGAGCAGAGCTTGGTTGTGCCTCTTCACCCGGCCAGCTCTTTCCCACCGGGCTGAGGCACAAGGTCTAAGGGCCCCGTCCTGATGAGCGCCCAGCCCCTTACACAGCACGGGGTCATTTCTAAACTCTTTCTCTGGCCTCATCACACCTCATTTGCTGCCTGCCTGTTCCTTTTTCTTGAACGTTCATTGCCTTTCTACTCCGGGACCTTCTGCTCCTCAGGGTCCCCCGTGGCTCCAACAGGAACCCGAGACCCCGGGACTCTCCCCTGGCAAGTGCTGACAGTCGCGCTCCTGACCCCAGAACGTCCTGGTGACCATCCTGCAGAAAAAAGACACCAAGCAATGTGATTCTTTGTCCCCAGGAGCGGAGCCCCTGGTGCCTGCGCAGGACGCGTCCTCCCAGGTGAAGCGAGAGGAAGCCCTGTGTGGCCGGGGCCAGCGGGGCCTGGAGGAACGAGCCGTCCCCACGGAATCCATCACCGGTGAGTGAGCCGCGCAGCCGCCCAGACCACAGAGGCTCAGCGCGGTCTGCAGGCTCCTGGCGTTGTCCGTCGTGTGCCGGCCCACAGGGCTGAGCTAGAAATGGAGGGGCCGTGGGTCCAGGGCTGGGCTGAGACAGGATTCCTCCAGGGGACACATATGTGGCACTGGCACCGATGATGTGCCAGTCCATCTAGGCTTAGCTTTTTCTGTTTCCTCTGTTATTTGTAGTATCAATCTTTAGCTATTCCTCCTTCCCCTTTAAAAACAATATCCTTGCAGAAGTACTAAGTGTAAGGCACTTTACTAGGCTTTATGGGTAGGCGAACAGGTAGGTCAGCAAGACCTGCTCCCTGACCAGGAAGACCTTTCATTGCTTTAAACAAGTGTTTATGGGCTGCCCCTACTATGCCAGGCCCCCACCTGCCTGCGGTCCTGCTGGGGGTTCCTCGTAGGTGGTATTCCGGCTGGACTCTGGTCGTAGGTGAGAACTCTGTTGGAGCAGATGTGTGCATGAGACAGACTTCTCCAGAGAAAGAGAACCAATAAGTGGGTGTGTGTGTATGTAGAGAAAGAGAGAGAGGGAGATTTATTTTATGGTAAGGAATTGGCTCACGTGATTGGAGAGGCCGGCAAGTCCAGAATGGACAGGGTAGGCTTCAGGTTGGAGACCTAGAGAAGAGCTGGCATCGCAGCTCGAGTCTGAAGGCCGACTGCCGGCAGAACTGCCTCTTCCGTAGGGGAGGCCAGTCTTTTCCTGTTAGGGCTTCAGCTGTTTGGGCGAAGCCCACCCACATTAGGGAGGGTCTTCTGCTTCACCCCGAGTCTACTGATTTCATTGTTCATCTCATCTGAAAAATACCTTCATGGAAACATCTAAATGATGTTTGACCAAATATCTGGGTACTGTGGCCAAGCCAAGTTGACACATAAAATTGATCCTCACAAGATATATTAACATACCGTAGCTCTTTACTTATCCACAGGTTAGAGCTGCACAAACCTCATGCCCCCCTTAGTCAAAGCCTCAAACCCATAGGTAAGTGTTCGTAGTGTCTGGGTAGAGGAAAGCCCATTCACCTGTCATCAGTCATGGTCCTTGAAACCATCGTGGGATTACTATTTAAAGAGATCTTTAAGAGATAAGAAGGCAATAAGGGGTAAATTAGGTTTCATAGACTCTGTAGAAGAAAGAAAATATAGGATCTCTTTCTTACGTCATGGAAAAATCCCATTCAAATGATTAAAAGGTTTCTTGTAACATTATTTTGTACCCCATAAATATATACAACTATAATTTGTCAATATACAACTTTTTGAAAAGGCTTCCTGGAAGGTGTCATCTTCCTAGAAAATCCCCTCATGAGAAATACCTCTTTGCATGGTGGTCTCGGCACTAGGGCAGGAACCTCATCCTGAGGACATTTAAGTTCCTGCAGCTCAGAGAGACTCTTCGTCTTAAAGTCACTGTTTTGTCACTCCCTATAGTAGCCACTTATTTGCAGCAAAAGCTCCATTAGTTGGGGCCAAGCTGACTTAAACCTTTAGTTAATGAGGCCAATTTAATTATACCTGATGTTTAGAGGAAAGAGATAATTGCATGAAATCAGAGATTTACACAAAACACAAACTCGCAGGCAGTTTCCCATCTTCTAATGCCTTTGCTGTCTTGTCCCCACGAGTAGACTCCCCGATTTCTGCCCAGGACCTCTTGTCCCGGATTAAGCAGGAGGAGCACCAGTGTGTGTGGGACCAGCAGGATTTGGCAGACAGAGACATTCCCACAGACCCCAACTCAGGTGAGAAAGAGCCAGAATGAATACTGAGGGAAAACAGTATGTTTCAAAAGGAATCACAGTTGATAAGTTATTGTGCCAATGGGACTGGTACTAAAATTACTTCAGCACTGATTTTTGAATAATGAAAACAACCAGAGAGCTTCTAAAATCTGTGTATATTTCTGTCAGGAAGTCGTTTACTACAACTATTACGTACCTATAATAATTAAAAATAAAAAATTTAAAAAATAAATGGGAACAATGTCATTTACATTTTCTGGAATTTCTCTTGAGTGAATACTAGTTGGATGTCCCCCAAGAAACTTCTGGGAGGGTCCAGGCGTTCAGGGAAACATAGCTAGAATGGTAGGGACGCCCCACCTGCCCCGGGCCTGGGTGTGTGTCTGCAGAACCGGAGCAGCCCAGTGTCTTCTGCCCGGAAGTAGAAGATGAGAAGCAGAATCTAGGATTCCTTGTAGTCTGTCAACTTTCCAACAGAGAAATTGAGGGGACCCAGGGCAGGGGGAGCACGGAGCCTTCCTGATAGAGTCGTCAGGCTTCACTGTGGTTCTCATCGGTGACCTCTAGTTGCTGCCTTTGCCATTGCTGACTTCTGAGTCATACCAATCAGCCGTGGCCCTGTGGGCCGTCAGACTCAAGCCTGTCCTCTGGCCTGTCCTGGCCCCACCTGTTCCTCTGGGCATCAGTGGACAGATTCAGAGGACCTAGGTTCTAATCCTGGCTCTGCCACTGTACAGGCTTTGGCATGAATCTCTTCCTCTCTGAGCGGCTTGAAGGGTAGGGAGCAGCAAGTGGGAGCCTGTTTAGGAAGGCGCGTCAGAGGGTAAGAAGCACGGCCTCTCCGTGTGACACGGGCACTACAGCTGTCACGTGCCCTGCGAGCTGGAGCCTCTACACGCAGTGGTTTTTGAGGCTTTGATGGGATGCCAAGCAGAGGGAACCAAATCTAAGACTGCCTGCCTTCTTTCTGTGACACAGAGTCTCTCATCTCAGCACATGACATTTTGTCGTGGATCAAGCAGGAGGAGCAGCCGTACCCGTGGGGCCCACGTGACTCAGTGGAAGGAGAGCTCGGATTGGACTCTGGCCCCAGTGAGTAATGCGCCCACCGGGACCCGGGGTGTCTCCCGTCGGGCTGAGCAGCGGAGGCCGAGATGAGGGCTGGTTGCTTTCCTCAGCCTGCCCCTTCCGGTGTGACGTTCCGTCGATGGCAGCCTTCCGAAGGCCTGCGCCAAAGCACTGTCCCCTCTCTCTCTGGCGTGTGAGAACAGGTGTATTAGTTCCCAATAGCTGTCATAACAAAGTGCCACAGACTGGGTGGCTTAAAAAACGGAAATGTATTCTCTCGCAGTCCCACGGGCCAGAAGTCCAAAGTCAAGGTGTTGGCAGAGCCGGGCTCCCTCTGACACCTGTGGGAATTCTTCCCTGCCCCTTGCAGCGCCTGGCGGCTGCTGGCCATCCCTGCTATCCTTGCCTCGTAGGTGCAGCGCTCTAGTCCTCCGTCTTCACTTGGCGTTCCTCTGTGTGTCTGTCCTCACATGGTCGTCTTCCTGCAAGGACACCAGTCCTATGGGATCAGGGGCCCACTCCACTCTAGCATGACCTCATCTTAACTAACTACATCTGCAGCAACCCTGTTTCCAAATGAGGTCCCATTCTGAGGTACTGGGGGTTAGGAGTTCAGCATATTTTAGGAGAGGACATAATTCAACCCTTAATGGCAGGGAAAGGAGGGTCGACTGGGGGAGAGATGAGCCGGGGTGCCTGCGGCAGGGTTGGTGGCAACAGGTGGCCACATACTAGAAAACACCAGCCAAAGAACGAGAGCCAGCCCTGAACTGACATCCCCGAGTAACTGGTGAAGACACTGAAGCTCAAATAGAGGGGACTTTTTTTCCCCTAACAGGTATGGAACCAAATTCTCACCAGACTTGGGTCTCTTGGGTCTTTCTGAAGCTCCTCTTATTGACCTGTGACCTTAGGCATATGATTATGGATTATTTAACACTCTTAGCATCAGGCTAACATTCCTCACTAGACCCAATGCAATCCACTTGCCTCAAGGCGGCTGGCTCAGTGTCACCAGGGGTTGATCAGAGTGTTAAGGGTTAGGTGAACACGTGCTCTCGTCTGGACTCCTGACATCATGTAAGAGCTTAAATCCATGCAGGAGCTGAGGACGTAGGTTATTTCTGAATCTGAATGGCCACTTCCAACTCAGGTGAGCAGATCATTCTCTCTGTGAGACAAACTTAGTGCATTTCTGAAAGAGCCAGGGCGGTCCTGGAGGACTTGGCCAGGGATGGTAGAGGAACAGTATGTGCCCTTGTTTGAGAGAACTGAGAGCAGTCCTCTTTGTAACCTGTTGGCGTGGTGGGGTGACATGGGGGAAAGCCAGGGGACTACCCCGAAGCACAGGAAGAAACGATAGTAGCTGACATCACTAATTCTTCCAGGGCACCTGGGCCACCACTGCTGGCTCTGCCCTGAAGGCTCAGGAACCAGCTCTTCAGACATGGGCCAGGAAGTTCTGCACAAACCCTTGCTTGTCCTTCAGCGCTACCGATTCTTCCCAGTCGGCCCAGAGCGGGTGGGCCTGGAGGAGCCTTTTCCTGAGGACCTGGGCAGTGTGGAAGCCAGTCTAGGAAGGTCGGGGAAGAACTTGCAGGGCTTCACAAATGACCAAACCATTTTCCTACTTCAGTTTGGCTGTGATGGCTCATGAAATTTGCCTCATGTTGTTTTACCTTTGGAAGGCCTTCAAACCCTAGCGTTTGGGAGGAAATGCCCAGAATGTGGGAGACAGGAGTGTCTGAAATGCTTCTCTTGCCTGCCCAGTACCTGCAGCCTCTTGTCCGGGCCTCTGTTCTTTCTCCCAAAGTGAGCCTTCCTCCTGGTTATTAATGTTAGAATTTCAAACTACTATCTCATCTGTGGTTTCTTTGAGGCTTAAGAGCAACCTAGTGTTGTGGTTGTCGGGGACAACTGAGGGTGAGATGTGGTATTATGTGGAAGAGTCTTCTGAAAAGGGGATGGAAGGGAAGAGGGTAGTGGGGTAGAGGGTAAAATGCAGAAATATATGAAACCCCTCCCTGCCAGCCTCCTTCTCTGGCCCTGGGATATGTAAGAGAGAGAGAACCAGTATCCTGCTTGACTCAAAGTCAAACCTCAACCTAATTGGACATTGCATTTTTGTAAAAAGGATTCTGAATTTATATATTAATGAGTATGGAGTCTCTGTTGTCTCTGTTCTCAGTTAGTGTAAAATAAGAAGAACATCCAGATCACCCAAAGTTAACGTGCGTGAGACTCCACTGAAGCAGGAAGTGTGGATAGGACTTTGGAGTCCAGTGACTACCAGGTGCTTCTGGAGGGAGTGGTGGTCAGGAGCCTGGAGCTGGGCCACCTACCCAGAATGTGATTTGAAAGCACCCTACTGAAACACTTTGGGTTAAAACAGTGTTTCTGACCTTTTTTAGTTACTATTTACTTAGCAAATATTTACTTAGTGTCTGCTATGTGCTGTGCCATGTTATAAGCACTTAGAATACGCAGTGAAGAAAGACCTTTCCTTGTGTAGGAGGAGATGGACAGAAAGCAAGACAACAAGCAGACAAGATAAAGTCCGGGTGTGGTGACTGCTCCGAGGATGATGCGTCAGGGAGAACAGGCAGGTGAAGTGAGGCAGGAGAGAGGGCAGAGGGGACAGGAAAGGCGGCCCCGGGAAGTCACACCTGAGTGGGCCTCTGGGAGGAGAAGGAGCAACCACGGGACTCGGGGAAGAGAAGACTGAGGGAGGAGGAGCGAGGGTACAGGCCACGCGGTCTCCGGGGTGTGGCTGGAGCTGTGGGTCGGGAGGGGCCTGCCACATACACCAAGTTAGAGTTTGTATTTTATTCTGATAAAAGAGGACACGAATAAAGGGCTTTAAACAGGGTAGTGACATGATCTGGTTTACAGTTTTGTAGGACAAGTTCAGGGCGGGATTGGGGGTGGTGTGCGGAGCCAGCGCGGAGGCACAGGAACCTCTCTGGAGGCCAAAGTGTTTGCTACAGACCAGGTGGAGGGATGCTGGGTGGTCAGAGCTGGGATAGCAGCCGCGCACAGGAGAGAAGCAGCTGGATTTGAGCTGCAGGTTGAGAGTGTGACTGACGGATTGCATGCGGTGGGCGAGGGGTCAAGAGTGACTCCTAGGTCTGGGTCCTGAAGAAATGGGTGAATGGTGGTGCCATTTGCCGAAGTGCTGAGCCCTGGAAAAGCACCAGTGTTGCTGTGGCAATCAGTGTTCTCCTTTGAACATATTAAAATTTGAGGTTACATCCATGTGGCAGTGTTAGGTAGATGAATATAGGAGTCTGAAATTCAAGAGAGCGAGCTCAGGACTCAACTGATTTGGGAGTCAGTAACTTCCCACACCAGCTGCCTGGAGCTGGCCAGACTCCCCAGGTCAGGGGCACAGCCCTGCACAAGACTGCCCTCACTTCAGACGCCAGCCATGGATTTGGGGGTCCCAGGCCACCCTTCTGATCAGCTGGCTACAAATTTGGAAGTTCCCACTACCCCCTGAGGTTCAGTAATTTGCTGGGATGACTGACAGAACTCATGAAAGTGCTATATGTATAATTATAGTTTTATTATAAGCAAAAGTTTTCAAATCAGAACCAGCCAAAAGGAGACCCATAAAGTGAGGTCTGGGAGGATCCTAGACAAGAAGCTTCTATTGTCTTCTCCCTGTGGAGTCAGGACGTGTCACCCTCCCAGCACATTGATGTGTGACAATATGCAGAGTGTTGCCTACCAAGGAAGTTGACCTGAGCTTTGGGTGTCCAGAGTTTTTGTTCGGGATTCTTTACACAGGTATGATCGATCGAATCATCAGTCACAAGAGTCAACTCTGTCTCCACCCCACTTTTCTGCCTGGGGGTTGGGCTGCAGGCCCCAGCCCTTGAATCATGGGGTTGGTGTTTCTGGCATGGCTAGCCCCCATCCTGAGTCATCTTGTTAGCTTCAACCCTCTAGGAGCCCACCATAAATAACAAAGATACTCCTGTCACTCAGGAAATTCCAAGGATTTAGAGGCTACATCCCAGGAACCAGAGACAAAGAGCAGTCAAATTATTACACATAGGTTGTTTTAAGGCTGAGGACTGGGTGAGCTCCTAGGACAAAGAACTAAAGAGATCCCAGGTCTGAGCCTGGAGGAGACCAGAAGAGTGTGGCCTCACAGAGGCCAGGAGAAGAGACTCTCTCACAGGGAGGGAAGGAGTGTTTAACCATGTCAGATGCCAGTGAGGGGTTGGGTATGCAGGACAGGGAAAAGGCCGTTGGTTTTGGGGCATTGGGGATTGTTGGTGACCTTGACAAAAGTTGTTTCGGTGGAATGGTGGGGACACATGCCCGAGTGTAAGTGTCTGAAAAGAGACTAGGAGGTGAAGAAGTGGTAAGAGCAAATATAGGTAACTCTTGGTGCATCTTGCTATGGAAAGGAACAGAGAGATGACATGAGATGAACTGGGGTGATGCATGGGTTAGGGAGGGTGTTCTTTTAAGTCGAGAGATAACTAGACCATTGTGTCTGGTAGGATGCTCTCAACTGCTTTAGAACCCTGATTCAAACTGCCTTAAAGAATAAAGAAATGTATTCTCTTATATAACTAGAAGTCCTGAGGTAGTGAGGTTTAGGTTTAGTTGGTTCAAGGACTCAGCTATGTTTTCTAGGACCCAGGTCCTTTCCAACTTTTTGCTTGGCCATCTTTGGTGTGGCTTCATCCTCAGGCTGCCAGCATGAAGGCTGCAGCTGCTCCAAGCTTCATATCCACACCCAGAGGAAAACAGAAAGCCGTCTCGTCCTGCACACTCTAAGGAGTGAGGAAACCTTGCCAGGAGCCGCCCAGCAAACTTCTCACACCTCATTGGCTAGGGCTAGGTCACATGCTTATATCTGAAGCCATTACCTGCTGGGGACTGGAAAGGAAACGCCCCATGGGGCGGGGCTAGAGGAGGAGGTATGACGTAATCCTGGAAGAGTGGAAAGTTAGAACACACTGAGTGAGACCCGGGCCAGGGTGCCATGCTATGTGGAGGGCTCTCGTGAGGTTTGTGCAGTTTTCTGCAGCAACATTGAGCCGCCTGAGTGCAGTCGCAGGACTGGGGTTCTCTAGGCAAGCACGACGGAGGAGAGGGGAGAAAGGTAGTAAGGGTGTTTGCCAGCGAGTGATTGCGGTGCTGGATCGGTCTCCGAGTTGCATCAGGAAGACGGAAAAAGGGCGTGGAGCATGGCGGGACCGGGAGAAAATGGGTCGAGGCTCACGCTGAGTTGGAAAAATTATCAGAGTAGATTGTCTTAGGCTGGGTTTCCTGGGAACAGTGCCTGGAGGTTTACATGCATGTGTTTCCTTGTCAGTCTTCTTGGGAGGCACACCTATGAAGGAGTGAGACTAGCAGGACTGGGTAGCAGGGGAAGCAAAGACCCACAGTGCAGCAGCCACAGAGGCCACACACATCTCACAGGACGCTCTGGAGCTGGGATGACCCTCCTGAGACATCCTGAATTGAAGTGAGAATTATTTTGGCTTCTACCCCCAGCCAGTGTCCTAGGGACATGGTTCTATGCCTGGTCAGTTTCGACCGAGACAGAGGGAACGCTGGGCCCAGTCTGTGTAAGTGTATTGTTTAAGGACAGGCCTTCGTCAGACACCAATGAGCATGGCAGGTTGGTGGAAACGTGGCAGATGTGGCTAGAGAAGTGGCCTCCAGGGAGCAGGTGGGCCCTGGGCAGAGGTGGATTGGGAGCACAGAAGAGAAAAAGGGATGCCAAGAAGAGGTGGGGGCAGATGCAAACTTCACTTTCTTCAGAGTTCTTCCGCTGGCTGCCCCAGATGTGGGAGCCAGCTCCTCCAGGGAGAAAGGAATTCAAACTGGAGGTGGGGAAAGTGACGGAGGGTGGAGGCATGAGAAGACTCCCAGATAGAGTCAGCATGCTGGATGGCTTCTGTCAGCAGTGGAGTTCTGGGCCTAAGGTCACTGATGCTCTGGCCTGGACTTTGTCCCTCACTGACCCCCAAGGTGGCAGGGAGCTGTGTAGTCATGGCCTGGAGACTCTAGGGTGCAAGGAAAAAGGGGGTGGGGAAGGAGCCACGCTTCTGTGAACGGCAGTCGGGGCAGCCACATCCACACAGGGGTTGGGAGGGTCCAGGTGCCATCAGGGCCAAGGTAGGACACACACCGTTCCAGCTGCCCACCCTGCCCAAGTCAGATGCCACTTGCTTAGTGGAGACACGGCTGCCAGTCCGCCTGGTGCTTATGGCCCCAGCTCCCTGCATTCCATTCCTGCGGACCTCCAGCCAGGATTCACCTGGGATAAGTCCTCGCAAGTTCTTTCCCTCCGGGTGAGAGATTCTCCCAAGATAAATTAGCATTGTCCAACTACAGTCAAGTCTGGCTATGTCTGGACAGTCCTCCCTTCCAAGGTGACTTCTGGATATCCCGCTACCCCTAGCCCTGAGCTTTCTGCAGGGGTGTCCTGCCCCTCCTGTGTGCTACCTGCTGGACCCGCTTCTGGGGCTCCGCAGCAGGGCGGCTTTGGGCAGGTCGGAGGGGCATGCAGATGGTGAGCGCTCATCTTGTTCAGTCCCCTCATGTTCAGTGAAACTGAGGCCCAGAAGGCACGAGACCTGGGCCTCCTCGCAGGGACAGTGTGGGGTCCCGGGCGAGAACACTGTCAGCATGTCACTTCCTCTTGTCTCCCCCAGGTGACAGCCTGCTGATGGTGAAGAACCCACCTCCGGCCCCGCCACAGCCCCAGGCCCAGCCGCAGCCCCAGCCGCAGCCTCAGAGCCTGCCCCCGCTCGCAGTGGCGGAGAACGCGGGCGGGCCCCCGAGCCGCGGGCTGCTGGACGACGGCTTCCCGGCGCTGCCCGGGGAGCGCGGTGCGGGCGAGGCGCCGCCGGGCGGGGAGGGCGGCGCAGGCGGCGGCGGCAGCGGTGGCGGCAGCGCGGGCACGGGCGGCACCTGCGGCAGCTGCTGTCCCGGCGGCCTGCGGCGGAGCCTGCTCCTGCACGGCGCGCGCAGCAAGCCCTACTCGTGCCCCGAGTGCGGCAAGAGCTTCGGCGTGCGCAAGAGCCTCATCATCCACCACCGCAGCCACACCAAGGAGCGGCCCTACGAGTGCGCCGAGTGCGAGAAGAGCTTCAACTGCCACTCGGGCCTCATCCGCCACCAGATGACGCACCGCGGCGAGCGGCCCTACAAGTGCTCGGAGTGCGAGAAGACCTACAGCCGCAAGGAGCACCTGCAGAACCACCAGCGGCTGCACACGGGCGAGCGGCCCTTCCAGTGCGCGCTGTGCGGCAAGAGCTTCATCCGCAAGCAGAACCTGCTCAAGCACCAGCGCATCCACACGGGCGAGCGGCCCTACACGTGCGGCGAGTGCGGCAAGAGCTTCCGCTACAAGGAGTCGCTCAAGGACCACCTGCGCGTGCACAGCGGCGGCCCCGGCCTCGGCGCCCCGCGGCCGCTGCAGCCGCCGCCCGAGCGGGACTAGGGCTGGGCTGGGGGAGGGGCGGCCGGGGTCCTGGGCCGGGCCCTCCCGCCCGCCAGGCGTTCTCGGTGCGCCTTCTCGCCCTCTACCGGCCACCTTCTGGAAATCGGGAACAGGAATTGCACTCCAGACGGGATCCCCGAGGGCTGGGCAGGGGTACCCCAGATCCGTCTGGTCGGAATGGACAGCCCAGCTCATCTCATAGGGTGGACCGAGCGGCTGGGGAGGTGCCGAGGGACAGCAAGGAGGCACCGCCCTCAGGCCACCTGGGCCACAGATTGTGATCAGAAGTGACCAGGGAGTCTTGAAACCCTTCTGAGATAAGGAAATAAGGTCCTAAGGTTAGGGGACGCCCCGAAAAAGGAAGCGAAGGCCTGACGGCGAGCTGAGGGATGCGCTAAGGGTAACATCTTTATGATGACAACACTGCCTCGCGTTGGAATAGCGCTTTATACTTTTTTAAAAGTGTTTTCTATCCGTTATCTATTTTCACCCTTAGCCTATCCCTCTGAGATAGGTGGGGTAGGATTTTCTTGACTTGGTGACTGAGGAAACTGAGACACAGGTGAGATGGTTTACCCAAGATCACGCACGAAGAGGGGTGCAGCGCCCAGGCGCCCGCCCCAGCGCAGTGTCCCCACCACACACGCTGCCTACCTCGGTGGTCGGAGAGACCGCTCTGGCCTGGCCTTCCTGGGCTCTCTCCTCTCCTTTCCCTCCCCTCGACCCACCAACACAAAACAAAAAACCCCAGAAGCAAGAGGGGGCGACTCATGGGGTTACTGGGAATGGGAGACAGACTGGCTACAAAACACCCCAGGTTATGCTTCTGGAAGGCTCTTTCTACCTGAGAGCTTCTGGGTGGCAGCCCCCGAACCCCCAGCCTGTGCTTCCCACCTCCAGTCCCTCAATCTGGTGCAGCAGGTCTTTGCACTGCACAATAGTGCCCTGGCCCTCCAGAGGCAGCTGGCGCCCTGGGTCAGACCTCTCCTTGGTGATTTATTCCAGTTTCCCCAGGGCAAAGGGGTGAGGGAGAGGCTTCTGCTGCAAGAGCAGCTGCCAGGAAAGTGAGTCTCTTCCCTGGAGGGCTGGGCAAGTGGGTGCTAGAGTGTGAGCCTCAGTCTCTCTGCCCTGGGCCTCCCAATTGGTGCTATCTGTTAACTGACCATGCTCCTGGACATGGACACAGACCCTACCGTGCTCTGGACCCTGCAGGCGCCTTGGGAAGCGCCCAAAGAACTCCCTTTCATGTTGGTGCATCTGCTTCGTGGCTCCAGGCTCCACGGCCCGAGGAGCCACAGTCCCCATTTCAGCATCTTGCATGGCCAAGCACCGGGGTGGGGTGGCATGCCCTAGGACCCTGTTCTGTTTGTGTCAAAAATGACTTTCCTGCTATTCCTGCTTCTCTCCCAGCCAGGGCACAGTGGGCAGCTGGCACTCGGCACCACTTTTGTGAGCTCTCCGCTTCCGCCCTTGCCCTCATCGCGCTGCTCTGCTTTCCTCAGACCCATTTTTGCTGTGCAAAGGGAATTCTTGAAATTAAATAAAAGGTATCCAGATTGCAGACTGCATGTTCACAAAGCCAGGGGGTTCTCCAGCTTGGCTTCCTACAGTAAAGCCTCAATGAATTGGAATCCAATTAACTGGGACTTTTTTTTTTTTTTTAATTCATTCTGCTTTTTGAGGAAGGCAAATCTTAAGAATACAAGTTGAGATGAAAAATTAAACACAGACAAGGTTTAGTGGAGTTTGTTAGAGCAGAAAGAGACCCTCCAGTTCAGTGATTGGTTGGGAGAGGACATTATGCTATTTTTCAGAAGCATACACAAAATATTTTCATAATCTAAATCATGGAAAATAAGATCAAATTTTGATTTGGCTGTTGGGAGTTTGAGGAAGGGGAGAAATCACAGACGTGTGTTTGAAACATCTGAGCACATAGCTCAGTCTGATCCCTTGATTTTACCCTCAAGGCGCTGATTCCCAGAGAGGTTTAGTAACTGAGCTAGTGATGGCCAAGACTGAGTCTCTGGTTTCCTGGGTCCTAGGTTGTGGACCCCACTGCACCATGAGTCGCCCCAACTCCCAGCACAGGTCCTGGGAGAGTCCCATAATGAGCTCTACACCCAGAGCGGATCACAGACGGTGACACTCAGGATGTTGGCCGCTGCGTTTTGTTCACTGAATTACCTCTAGTGTTCAGCACATGCGTAGTCAGGGTGGGTGCTGTAGGGGTGCAAGAGAGTGGAGTTGGAAGACAGACCCAGATGAAGAGGAAACTGGCAACCCAAGGCAGCAGTTTGCTTGACAACGGAGTTGCTATGAGGAGTAGGAGTTCATGATACCATAAGTATGAGATGAAGCTTCATGGAAAAGTCGGGGCTGGGAGGTTGAGTTGGAGGGGGCAGAGGGAAAGGACAGAGGATGCAATGTGGGTTGAGGGTGAAACAAAGCAGGGAGACAGGTGTGGCCAGAGGCGGTGGGGGTGGGCAGTGAAGACATTGTAGATGGTATAGCTGGATGGTGAGGCACAGCCAGGCCATGGAGGTCCTCGAACACCCAGACTGTCCCATAGACAGGCTGCCAATTAGCCTGGGGTCCACTGTGCTGCAGCCTCTTCAGATGCCCGTAGAAGCAGAGTGCATAGCTCCGAACGGAGGTCAGAGAGGATGAAATGGAAGTCTTGGGAAAGCAGGTTTAAGCCAGACGCCATTGGAAATGAGAGAAACCACAGGCAAACGACGTTATTTTATGATCAAGGATTCGGGCACCACAACTGGCTCTCTGAGATCTGACCCCTGGGTATTGGGTACAGGCGAGGAGCAGGGGCAAACGTTGGGAACTTCACCTGAGGCCCAAGGTTAACCAACCTGTGCCTATAATTTTACAGTATTGGTTCATCCAGTTGTTATTGTTATAAACACATGCAATGGAGCATCCTGTTGGCCCAGGGCCTGGTCTTTATTAGACTGTGGAACAGTTTGGGGGAGGCCATGGCTGTCATTGCACCCCGCACTGACTCCTAGGGAGCCATGAGGGAGGGATAGCTCTAAACCAGTAACGCTTGAGAGGAGGGGTCCTGGGTGTGTGTCAGAATCACACTCCCCCGGCCAACCCTGGCAAGATTCCTGTCCCAAAGGTTGAGAACCTCTGTTCAAACCTCTTTAGATATATTTAAACCCATATCACCCCTCAGCTTAATAATTTCTATAGGTTTACCGTCTCCTGTTGTGATAAGACTGCCTTTGGTTTTTCTCCCGTTCGAGATTCAAGGGAGAGCCTGTATCCAGTGTTAGAAGTGTGAAGTGTAAGCCAGCGTTGCTTATCTGGGTGTCCCCACACCTTTCGTCCCTATGGGGTGGATATCCTTTAACCGTGAAGTGGCTTGAGACCTTGTCCTACAGTAGAGCAGCATCCAAAGCAGCAGCCGCCGCCCACATCTCAAGGATGTGGGACTGAGGAGAGGTTCATTTTCCTTTGTCAGCTCGTCCTTCACTGTCCTGCTGTCTGGATTCTCAGATGCGCTCACTGCATCTCCTTCACAGAGCTGGGCTCCTCTCGGCTCGGTGGCGCTCACTGTGTTTTCTTTGTTTGATTTCCACATAAGATGCTTCTGTGTAATATACTTTTATACTTCCCAGGTGACAGAAAGAGGCTTATCTCAGCCTAGGACAGCAAAATACCTGAAATTAGACCTTACATGTTAGTTATCTCTGTTCTTAAAAGACTTTTAACTATCCAGGTGCAGTGGCTCATGCCTGGAATCCCAACGCTTCAGGAAGGCGAGGTAGGTGGATCCCTTAAGGCCAGGAGTTCAAGACCAGCCTGGGTAACATCAGGAGACAGCCCTTCCCCCCACCCTGCACATCTCCACACACACACACACACACACACACACACACACACACACAAATTAGCTGGGCATGTTGTGGGGTGCTTGTAGTCCCTGCTACTCAGGAGGCCGAGGCAGGAGGATCTGCTGAACCCAAGAGTTTGAAGGTTGCCGTGATTACACCATTGGACTCCAGCCTGGGTGACAGAGGGAGATCATGTCTCTTAAAAAAAAATTTTTTTTTTAATTAAAAAAAAGAAACCTTCAACCATCTCACCATCAGGAATTTCTTAGAATTTGCCGTCGTCCTGGCTGGATCTCTGCCTCTCTAAAGAGTAGCTCTCTTGCCCCATTCTATACCCAGAGGAATTCCCAAATCCCCACGTCTTAATGAGAGCAACTTCCTTTTACCTCTGCTCATCTTCCGCTTTCCAGGCTGTGCCCTCAGGCCTCTTTTTCCCCACAACTAAAATGGCCTATAAAACGCTGGCTGAACAAAACACTGTTCTCTGCATAGGAGGAATTCTGTACCAGTTTTCAATCAATTAATGAATGAAGTTTTGAATATGTTTTACATTAATACATTCAAAATTCGAAATGTGTAAAAGCATAGACACTGAAAAAATCTCCTTGTCACCCAGTCACCCAGTTCCCTGATGTGGAAGCATTCAAGCTATCAGGTCTCATATATATTCATACTTCTGTGGACATACAAACACACATACATACATATTCTAATCCTCCCTCCTGTTTTTGCAGAAAGGGTACAATACTGTATACTTTGTTCTTCACTCAGCTTTCTTGCTTTTTTAAGGAAAAAAAGCAAGAGATCATTCTGATCAGTACATAACTTCTCTTTTGCAGCTGCATGGTTTTCCTTGAATGGATGGGCCTTATTTATTTTACCAGTTCCCTGTTGATTACCTTCAGTGCTTAAAAGAGCATTTCTTTCTCTACACTGCACGCATGGTGGCCGCACAGATGTTTAGCCTTTCGGCGGACGCCACCTCTAGTCTATGGCCTACTGCCCGTGCTCGTGCCCTGTGCTCCGCCAGGCCTGTCTCCTGACCACTTCCCCTCATTTATTCCCACCTTGGCTCTCGAGGGGAACTGGGCCTGGTCTCTTAGGCCCCAGCTCTGCTTCCACCTTGTCCTTGTCCCCTCACTCCAAGTCATATCCTCTCCTGATTCCCCACAGAGCCTTTAGAAGTATCTTCAAATCCAAGGAACTGTGGGTCTGAGAAAGATGCAAAGACGGGACAGGAGGCACTGCTTACATTCTGGGACCTTCCATTTGTACTGAGAGCTGTCCATACTCTTATTAGTCAATGTGCTTCTGGTTGGAACCCACAGAAGCTAACTGGCCAACCAAGGAGAAAGAACTTTCTGGAAGGAACCTGGAATTATTCACAGACTCAAAAGAACAGTTGAAGAACCACTCCTGGACACAGACAAAAATGTGTCTGTCACCTCTGCTTCTTTCTCTATGTTGAGATCACTCTTACCATTCCTTCAAACCACCTTACTCCAAAAAAAAAAAAAAAAAATGGAGGACAAGACTGTTCCTGACTCATATAGTTTCACTAGGGAGAAAATTAGCCTTTTCTCTCAGCTCAATTAAAAGAATTCCAGGTCCAACTCAGGTCACATGCCCACCCTGGCTGCATCACTGTGGCCAGCAGGCTAGGGTGTTGTGATTGGGCTGGCTCGAATCAGGAGCTCACCCTTCAAACGTCATTGAGACCAAGCTGGAGTTGCCACGTAGGAAGATGGCAGCACACACTTCAATTATATGGCTAGATCCCAGGGAGGAGCATTTCCTGATGAGAGGGAGGTGCTAGGCCCAGCGAAAGGGAGACATGCTTGGCTGATGAAGTTCATGGGTGTCCACTACAGACATGTATACAGCAGAGGAGGCACCTTGGGCCAAGTTGTGGTCATCCTGGGATTCTCATTGACCTGGAAGCCAAGGGGGGCATCTTCTTTAGCTGGTTATTAATGTGAGGGAAGGAACACAAAGCATGGTCCCTGCCATCTAGGCACTTGCAGGGTAGTAAGGGCAACAGAACAGAGAGAATCTCAACTGAGCAAAATAAAGCCATTGTTTATAAACTTCCTTGAGTAAAAAATGTTTAGGCATGGATATATGTACATTTATGTGCCAATATGTATGCTATAAATCATACACACAATAGAAAGTTTAAAGGATAAGATAAATATTTTAAAACCATCATTTTAACAATGTATATCATTTGGGATTCTAAGAATAGTGGGTTTCTTTC
Source organism: Cheirogaleus medius (assembly GCA_008086735.1). Taxonomy (NCBI): domain Eukaryota; kingdom Metazoa; phylum Chordata; class Mammalia; order Primates; family Cheirogaleidae; genus Cheirogaleus; species Cheirogaleus medius. The sequence continues at coordinate 659,249 of VBSM01003176.1, read as the reverse complement.
TTTCTTTCTTTCTTTCTTTCTTTCTTTCTTTCTTTCTTTTTTAAGACAGAGTCTTGCTCTGTCACCCTGTCTAGAGTGCAGTGGCATCATTGTAGCTCACTGCAACCTCAAAGTCTTGGGCTCAAGTACAAGCCTGCCGAGTAGCTTGGACTATAGGCACGCACCACCACACCTGGCTAATTTTTTCTATTTTTAGTAGGGATGGTGGTCTTACTCTTGCTCAAGCTGGTCTCAAACTCTTGACCTCAAGCAATCCTCCCGCCTCAGCCTTCCAGAGTACTAGGATTACAGGCATGAGCTACCACACCCGGCCCAAATACTATTTTCCCTAAAAATGAGAGTGTGGGTGAGATGATCTGTAAGGTCACTCTCAGCTTTGCATGTTGCATTCTACAGATGTAGAGATGATAGGGTAAAGTACTAAGAGCATCCGTTTTCTTGATTTTTCTAATACCACTGCCACCAACAGGAATAACTGTGCACCTCATTTAAAGTTTTTTAAAAGGCATGTGTCAAGATTTGAGAGTCAGCAGGAAAAGACAAATGGACAAAGTGACATTTGTCTTGGTGAATTCATTGCAATACAAGGCTTGGACCTTGCAAAAGCAAAAGCAAAGCAGAAACAAGAAATTGCCTGTTATTGAGTGCATGCTGTATGCTGTATGGCTACATAAGCACTTTACATAAATTACTTCTTTTACTTGCATCAGCCACCCTAGAATGAGGTGTTCAAACTCTCAGTGGGAAGGCAAGGACACAGAAGCAGAATGAGCATAAGCACAGACCTCTCAGTAAGTGAAGGAGCTGGGACTCAGAGAATAATAATGACTACAAGCACTCCTTGAGCTCCTACTCTGTGACAGATACTGTTCTAAGTACTTGAATTGACTCATTTAACCCACACAAGAACTGAGCTAAGTACTATTATTATTCATCAATAATAATGAGGCTACAGAGGTACTACGAAGTTAAAGACTTGCCCAAGGTCCACATCTAGTAAGTGGCAGTTCTGGGCTAGGGACCCAGATGGTCTCACTCCTCAGCCCCATGGTACAAATCACTGTGCTACACCATCTCTGCCAGCCCAGGAGACTGCAAGCCAGTGCCTTGTGCTGCCTCCCTTGTAGGCTGGAAATTTGATCTAAATCCTTTTCTAGACTTCCAGGCTCAGAGTCAAGGATGCTGAATCATGCTGACTCTCAAGAGACTGATATATAAACCAGAGTATCAGTTTAATAATTCTAGGGGTTGACTGGACATCTGCATCAGTCTGGTCCACATGTTGTCTCCCAGCAGCTACGTGGGAACCTGCACTGCGAGAGGCTGCTTGGTGAACACAGACACAAAATAGAGGGAGTGAGCTCTATCACTGAACTGTTTAATGACCTCAGAATCTTATGTCCTGGTATGTCTGTCTCCACAGTTGTGCTACATTTTTTGTTTCTGTTCCTGAGAGCAAGTGTTTATTGGCCTGAGAGAGTGGGTCAGACCCTGGGCAGTGTCTCCATGGCTGACTAATTTCTGCAGACTGGCCCATTCTTTCTTTAGATTTATGCATGATTCAATCAAGCCCCTGTCGACCTTGTTGCCCTGGAAATCATGGCTTCTTTTGGAGATGGCTTTTCCTAGCTTTACTCTCTGATTCACCATTCAGTCATTCAGAAATATTTATGAGCACTTCTGTGTACAATAAATGGAGGATACAGTAGAAAGACATTTTAGTGGAAGAGATACAGGTAACTAACATGTAAACTAACGAAAAATGAGATTATTTGAGATAGTGATACATGCTGTGAAAAATTTCCAGCAGGGTAATGAAATTGAGTGTTAGGATGCAGGGGTGTTGAGCTGTAGACAGGGTGGAAAGGGAATGAGTCTCTAAGGAAGTAGAATCGGAACTGAACCTGTGTGCAAAGAAAGAGCCAGTCACATGAAAATAATTTTCTTTTGACCTTAAGAGTTTAGTTCTCAGAGGAAGCACTTCATGCCTATCATATGAAGTGGAAGTTCATTGCCTGTCTCTAGAGACACAACATGGCATAAATTAGGTAAGTATGGTTGTAGTAGTGTTGCTTGTATTGGGTATTAAGTGCATGGTGATTAAATGGTAATGTGGCCATGCTTTCCAAACTAAAACTCCAAACACCTAGTCCAGCATGAAGCATGAGGACTGGAACCATTTGAAATCAGAGCTATCTTGGATTTTCCAAGGCATGTGATCACCATAATTAATAGGCTACAGCGGGTTGGCCTGGGCACCTGACCCCACACTGTTGATGTGGAAACTGTGTTTCTAGATTCTGAATAGGCAAATAAATAACAGGTGAACTTTTGGAATAAAACCACTTATCACTTGGGCGTTTTTTTTTCCCAACTAGATTACATGTTCTTCCCTCAGAAAAAAAGTGTGAGTTTTATACATTTTTTAATCCTTCAAAACATTTAAATGAATTATAGGCACCCAGAAGACACAACATAGGCCCATGGGTTTGCCTTAATTCCGAATCAGCACTTGACTTTGAGGGATATAGAGCCCTCTTCCTACCCCGTTCTGGCGTGGAGCGCCAAGCTGCTGCTCACCCTCCTGCCGCACGGGGGCGCAAGGGGAACCCGCGCGGTGAGACGAGCAGCTGGAGCCAATCTTGGGCCCGGGAGGGCCCTGCTCCCACAATGCACCTTGTATCAACACGGCGGCTCTGGCGGCTTCCAGGAGGGTCCGGGGCGCCTAGCGGACTGGCACAGAGCCCGAGGGCCATCAGGCGGGGCCCGGGTGTGCAGGGTCGGCTGCAGCCATGGCGGAGTCGGCGCCTGCTCGGGTAAGGAGTAGCCTCGCGCAGCCTCGAGGGTGCGTTCGGGACGGCGGAGCCCCTGGGCGGGGCGGGCCTTCGCGGTCGGGGCGCAGTCGGGGCTTGGTTTCCAGGGGCTCCGGCTGGCGCGGGTGAATTCCGACCTTCTTCCTCGCGACCCTGATGCTTTGCCCTCTTCCTCTCCGGTTCCTTCCGCGTCGGGGTCGGAGCCTCGGCGCTGCGCGTCTTAGCCTAGAAACTTCTCTAAGGTTTGTTTTATGTTCTTGGATTTGTGACCCTGTCCACGCATTTTATCATTTGTGCCCGAAGAGAACCCGTTTCCAGGTTGGAACGGTGGGCAGGTTGGAAACCCTGGGTCTCCATCTCTACAGGTGAGCTCACCCGGTGCCCCGGAGACCCCCGGACTCACTGCCTCTCTGCGACTAGCTCATTCTTGGTCTGACATGTTGCCTGTTCTGCCACACTCTCTTGCTACAGATTTCTGTACTGGGCTTGCAGCCACAGGTCGAAGTCAGGCTGGGCTGCTTCTCCTTAGGAACAGGTGTTACCTACAGTGTAGTTAGTGGATTTTGCTTGTGGAGCTGTCCAAGCTTTTTCTCTTTCCGCTTCCCTCTCCCCCAACCATCCCTGTTCGGGGAATATCAAGATATGGAGTTGGTGTGAGGAACATCTTGAGTATGGAGTCAAGAAACTGGAGTTCATCCATAACTCAGTTCTCAGCTGTCCGGTTGGTTGATTTTAGGCAACTTTGTTTACCTCTCTGGGCTTTTGTTACTATAACTGTAAATTAAGAGTGTTGGACTAGTTGCTAGATGATCTCTAAGATTCCTTCCAGCTCTGACATTCTCACACTATTCCAAAGTAGTGGTTAACTTAATAATACAGGAGGATTTGCTATGGAAAGGGCAGATGGAATTGAAATTTTCTTTTGTTTCTTTTTTTTTTTTTTTTTTTTTTTTT
>VBSM01003176.1:638993-655382 GCA_008086735.1 Cheirogaleus medius | reverse complement strand
TCCTGAGCTCAAATGATCCACCCGCCTCGGGCTCCCAGAGTGCTAGGATTACAGACATGAGCCACCACGCCCAGCCCTGAATTGATTTTTAATGAAGCATTTCTTGGTCCAGAAACACTTTGAGAATCATGTGAAGTCTTTGTGAGAATGGAGATCTAAGGAGATTCTGTGGTGAAAACTATACCGTGAGCAGGGTATGCTATATTAATATTTGATTTTTGTAGGAAGTAGGTAAGAACTAAGAAGGGAAAGATTGGAAGACTTAGGGAACAAATGTTTGCTTTCAAGGAAGTTAACAGTTGAATTGGGAAGACAAGATACAAATGTTTACAATACTTACCTCATCTGTCACCTGTAAGCTAAGCTGATCCAGTCAAAGACTAGGATTTTCATCAAAACCAAATTAGTATTAGAGTGGGGCAAGAGGACCCTGCCAGAGTGCTTCTTCCCTAATGGTCAGTTCACAGTTACCTACATGTCTTCCGCAGACCTTGTTAGAAAGAAGCCTCAAAAGTCCAACAAAATCTCAAAAGTCCACCAAAGTCCTAAACTATGCTTTAAATAACTTATGGATTTTTCCTTGTAGGACTATTTAAATTGTTCTTCAGCATATTTTTATTCTCAGATATCTCTTCAGGATTCTGTGACACTCATTTGACAGTATGGCCAAGTTACCGAGGTACCCTTGAGGAAAACAACTACAAATGCTGGGGAAAACTCCCACATAAACATATTTGAAATGTATGCTAGTAAATAATACTTGGAGCCTAAAATCTAAGTGAAAGAGAGAACTCTAAAGAGATAATCAGAGTTCTGAAGCCAACTATGAGGATACATGCTGAACATTCGTCTTTGGTGTTTATGACTTCAAGGAACCTAGAAAATAGAAGACAAAACTCATAGCCTAAGGTAGAGTATATCAGAAGCTTCCTACCTCAGTCCCATAAAGCTGAGACTCCAAAGGGCAACATTCTGTGTAAGAGTGAACTAAAAGTAAGTTCTTGCCCCCAGGTGATTGCAAAAAAAATTGTGTCAAGCCTTGGTACTGAGAGATGAATATGAGGTGCTCCTTGAGAATTTATGGTGACCCTCATGTGAGTTTGTTCCCTGAATTCATACTACCTGGATGGTCTAAGAAACCTCAAGCTAAGAGTTTAGTTTAAAGTAGAGCCCCCAACTGGCAATTTGAAATAAACACAAATATTTTTCTGAAGGAATCTACATATAACTCAGACTTCAACTAATTCTCATAGATAAAGTTCCAGGAAATATGAGTTCACAATAAAAAATTACCACACAAGGAAAAACCACCAAGAGAAGTCAGTAAAAATAATGGAGAACAAAATTAGACCCTCAAAGATTTCATATGTCGGAGTTATCAGACACAGAATATGAATTAACTGTGTTTAATATATTTAAAGATAAAAGGAAGGATGGAAAATATGAGTAAAGGCCAAGAGACTATAAACATGACCAAACAGATTTGAAAAATAATCAAACAGAACTTCTAAGAACAGAAAATATAATTAAAATTGGAAAATCAGTGGAAACCTTTACTTAGTACATTAGATGTGCTGAAAAGATAGTCAACTGAATGTAGAGCTAAAAAAATTAGCCAGAAAACAGCACGGAGTTAAAAAAGAGAGAGAGAGAGAGAGAGAGAGAGAGAGAGAGAGAGAGATGGATGGAAAATATGAGAAGGTAAGAGATGTAGAAGATGAATGGGAAAATCTAACATTCATTTAATTGGAATTCCAGAAGAAACACACAAACTCATACAAATACCAATACATAGAAACTCAGTGGATTCTAATCAGGAAAAACAAAAGAACTCTCTACTTAGGCACATAGTAGTGAACGTACAGAATACAAGGAAGAGAGAATTTTTAAAAGCAACCAGAGAACAAAGTCAGATTACCTTCCAGTGAACTACAGTAAGACTAATGGGGGCCAGCTTCTCAACAGCAACAATGGCAGCCAGGCAACAGTTAAATGATATTTTCAATAGGCTGAAAGAAAATAACTGTGATCTCAGAGTTTTATACTCAGCAAAAATATCTTTCAAAAACAAGGATACAATAAAGACATTTTCAGACAAATTAAAACTGACAGTTTACTAACAATACACTCTCATTAAAGGAAATTCTAGGCTGGGCACAATGGCTCATGCCTGTAATCTCAGTGCTTCGGAAGTCCAAGGCAGGAGGATTGCTTGAGGCTAGGAGTTCGAGTCCAACCTGGGCAACATACCAAGATCCTGTCTCTACAAGAAATAAATTAGCTGAGTGTCGTGGCTTGTACCTGTAGTCCTAGCTATTTGGAAGGCAGAGGCAGGAGGATTACTTAAGCCTAGGAGTTCGAGGTTACAGTGAGCTATGATCATGCCACTGTAATCCAGCCTGGGTGACAGAGTGAGACTCTATCTCTATTTAAGAAGAAAGAAAGAAAGAAAGAAATTCTAAAGGATGCATTTTAGATAAAAGGAAAATTATCCCAAATAGAAAGTCTGAAAATGTAAGAAAGTGTGATGATCCATGAAAATGGGTAAATCTAAGCAAATATGGACTGAATAAAACAGTTACAATTTCTCGTGGGATTAAAAACAAAGAGAATTCAAATATGTGATGGTATTGATGTAAAAGGAAGAAATGATCAGAATTCAAGTATTAAAATGTCTTTGTAAGTGTGCTTCCCATAATTTTTAGGATAATTGCTAAAAGAAATTGCCAAAGAAATTGCTATAGAAATTGTATAACTACAAATTGGAAAGGGAAATAACAGAATAAGAAAAAAATGATCTAAAAGAGGGCAAGAAGGAAGATGAGAAGAAAGGCACAAAAAAGGTAAAAATAAAACAAATCAACAATTACAATAAATATAAATGAATTAAATGTTCTAGTTAAAAGGCAAAGATTGTCAGGATAGGGAAAAATGCACCTATATGGTTTATAAAAGATACAAGTAAAAGATAAGGCTATAGAAACAGTTGAATATAAAGAAATATGAAAAAATATACCAAATAAACACTAATTAAAAGAAAGTTAGCTTAAATATATTAATATTACTAGAGCTAGAAGGCTACTACTTTTATAATGGTAAAAGACTCAATTGACCATCTTGATATGACATTTCTAAACTTGTATGCACCTAACTACATAGTCTCAAAATATATAAAACAAAAAGTGGCGGAACAAGAAAAATTCACCATCATAATGGAAGATGTTATGTAGTATTTTATCAAGCAGAAAAGAATTAGTAAGGGTATACTGCATTAGGTAGAACTTTCCAAGATGATGGAAATGTTCTGCTCTACACTGTTTAATACAGTAGTCAATAGTTTGGTGTGGCTTTTGAGCACTTGAAATGTAGCTAGTATGACCAAGACATGAATTTTTTTTTTTTTTTTGAGACAGGGTCTTGCTATGTTGTTCAGGCTAGAGTGCAGTGGTATCATCATAGCTCACTGCGACCTCCAACTTCTGGGCTTGAGCAATCCTCTTGCCTCAGCCTCTCGTGTAGCTGGGACTACAGGTGCACGCCTCGAGGCCCAGCTAATTTTTTCTATTTTTGTAAAGATGAGTTCTTGCTATGTTCCTCAGGCTGGTCTCGAACTCCTGACCTCAAGTGATCCTCCTGCCTTGGCCTCCTGGAGTGGTAGGACTACAGGCATGAGGCACCACACCCAGCCAAGGAACTTAATTTTAAATTTTAATTAATTTAAATGTAACCGGGCATGTGTAACTAGCAGCTAGTATATTGGACAGCACAGGTACAGAACATATGATTATCTTTATACTTATGTATCTATCAGCATATAATATCAATGTATAGAGATACAATGAAGACAAAGGAGAGAAGGCAAAAACAATGAAACCTATTAGGAATAAAAGTGTGTTCACTTATGTGTCTGTTGGTTGATGCTGCCATGTGGAGGAACCTTAGGCTGTTGAGTAGAACACCTCCACTCACCCTCTTCATGTGTCTTGAGATTCCCGAAGTGATTCTAGTACTTGCCTGCCTGTGATTTGCCCTACTTGACACAGTGGAGCGGAGACAAACTGTCCATGCCATGTCCTCCTTTTTTCTTTTTTTTTTTTTTTTTACCTTTTTAACTTAACTGTATTTGTTACAAGTTTTAAGTGGATTGTGACTCAGGCACTACATTTCTATTCACAAGCCTCACTTTTCAAAACAGTTTTACAACACATTTAGGTAGGGCTTATAATTTTGCTCCTTTAAACAATACTTCTTCTTTGGGAAACAAGCCCTGTATAGAGTTTCAAGTTGCTTTACTTTAAACATACTTATTTCTAGAGGACTAGTCATACATGCAGGCCATGTCCTCCTTTAATTGCAGACTCATGAGCAATGCATAATAGATGTTGTTGTCTTAAGCCACTGAGTTTTGGGATAATCTGTTGTACAACAGTCAATGATCAGAACAGGTACCTAATGGAATATGTTAAAATATTGAAAGATATTAAAATGGAGTGGTATTCTATGTGCATGGATTGGAACATTTTATCCTAAAGATGTTACTTATTTTCAGTTTTTCTGTGGATTCAATGCAGTTCCAAACAAAATCTCTGAAGATATTTTTGTGAAACTCTTCAAGTTTGTAGAATGTCAGTGGGCCAAAAATAGTCAAGATATTCTTAGCCTGTTGTGGTAGCGCATGCCTGTAATCTTGGCACTCTGGAAGGCTGGGACAGGTAGATCGCTTGAGCTCAGGAGTTCAAGACCAGCCTAAGCAGCGAGACTCCGTCTCTACTAAAAATAGAAAAAATTAACCAGGCATGGTGGCACGTACCTGTAGTCCCAGCTACTCGGGAGGCTGAGGTAGGAGGATCACTTGAGCCCAGGAGTTTGAGGTTGCTGTGAGCTAGGCTGATGCCACAGCACTCTAGCCCAGGTGATGCTCTTGCAAAATGAGGTGGGACTTGCCTTACCAGATGTCAATTATTATCTTAAAAATAGGGCAATTAAGACTATAATATTGGTAAAGTGATATGGAAATTGACCCGTAGAACAGAATAAAGATGCCAGAAACAGACTGATATGTATGAAAACTTGATTTGTGACAGAGAATAACATTACAGATTAGTGGTTAAATGATGGATTTTTCATAAGATAGTGTTAGATCTATTGATGATTTCCCATATGGAAATTGAGCCTTGCCTTATACATGAGTATCAGTTTTAGTTGAGGTAAATAGTCAAATATAAAAGGCAAACCTATAAAGTGCTTAGAAGATAGTATTGTGTAATATAAGAGTTTGGTTTTTACACTCGACACAAAAGTTCAAACCATAAAAGAATTAACATTGGTTAAACAAAACCACGTTAAAGTTAAGAACTTTTTATCAAAAGATAATAAAGAGTTTAAAAAGGCACATGGCCAGGCGCGGTGGCTCACGCCTGTAGTCCTAGCTCTCTGGGAGGCCGAGGTGGGCGGATCGTTTGAGCTCAGGAGTTCGAAACCAGCCTGAGCAAGAGCGAGACCCCGTCTCTACTAAAAAAATAGAAAGAAATTAATTGGCCAACTAAAATATAGAAAAAATTAGCCGGGCATGGTGGCGCATGCCTGTAGTCCCAGCTACTTGGGAGGCTGAGGCAGAAGGATTGCCTGAGCCCAGGAGTTTGAGGTTGCTGTGAGCGAGGCTGATGCCACAGCACTCTAGCCCGGGCAACAGAGTGAGACTCTGTCTCAAAAAAATAAATAAATAAATAAATAAAAAAATAAAAAGGCACAAATAAGGAGAAGATATTTGCAATACATAAAACTGATAAAGATTGTTTTCCAGAATTTGTGGAGAAATTCTGTGAGACAGTAAGGAAAAATTAGATAACTCAAAAGATAAATGGATGAATTACTTGAGCAGGTAATTCACCGAGGGGGAAATCTGAATGGCCAATGAACAGAAAGATGCAATATTTGGCATTATCTACTTAAGTTCAGGGTATATATATATACCCTTTGACCCAAGAATTCCCTACCTAGGACTTTACCCTAGGGAGACTCTTGTTTGTGTGTGTACTAGGAGCCATGTACAATCCTGTTCATTATAGCAGTGTTGATAATGACAAAAATGTGGATCAATAGTGGAATGGAAAAATAAATCGTGGTAAAGTCATACAATGAATATTATACAGCAGTTAAAAAAATTTAATTATAGCCACGTGCGACAATAGAATATTCCTAGAAGTTGTAGAGCAATGATTCCATTTATGTAAAGTCCTAAAACATGCAAAAATAAAGAACATATTGTTTTAGAAACAAACATAAAAACCTGAAGAAAGGTAATTAATAGTGAGAAACCAAATTCAGAATAGTAGTTACTTCAGAGAGTCACACAACGGACATCAAAGGTGTTATTTGTGTGTTTGTGTGTGTGTGTGTATATATATATTTTTTTTTAATCTGGTGGTTACATGAATATTTGTCACTACTTTATACATTTTCTGTATTATATAAGTATTCCTTTTTAAACTATTCTATATTAAAAAATAATAGTGTCTCAGGGTTGGAAATGACCTTAAATATCATGTAGTCTAACTTAAGTATTATTTATAATATTTGTTTTGCAGATTAGAAAGCAGGTTATAGTTAGATATAGCAGATTGAGTTTGATTACTCAAGAACATTATAGTTTCTTTAACAACAGGGAAGTACTTTATGCTTCATGGTGATGGGATTTTCAGACCATAAAGATATACCCATTGTTTAATAAGTGATCTGACAATATGATATTCAAAGGGAAGCCTGTGCCAGAAAATCCAGAAATATGGTCAGTATAAGTGTACTTTTTGTGTTCTTATCACCTTCAGGAATACTCTTAAATATTGGATTTAAGAAAAAAAAATCATGAAAGAATACATGTTTATTGAAAAGTCGAACAAGCAATAGTTTTTAATAAAAGAGTAAACCCTCTTTCACATTTCCTTGAGGGTAACCCATGTTTACATTTGTTTGGTGAATATCTTTCCAAATCTCTCTTTATGCTGAAATAAACATATACCCATATATTTTCTCTTCTTTAGGAAAATGGGACCATAATAAATGTATTTCCCTAAAAGTTGGATTTTTAACCTATCAATGTATGATGAACACTTTTCCAAACTATACATATAGATCTAACTCAGTTTCTTTCCTTTTTCTTTTTGGTTTTTTTAAGAGACAAGGTTTTATTCTGTCCCCAGGCTGGAGTGCAGTGCCCTGATACTAGCTCACTGTAACCTCAAATTCTTGGGCCCAAGCGATCTTCCTGCCTCATCCTCTGGGGTAGCTGGGATTACAGGCATGTACCACCACGCCCAGCTAATTTTTTTTTTTTAGACAGAGTCTTACTTTGTTGCCCAGGCTAGGGTGAGTGCCGTGGCGTCAGCCTAGCTCACAGCAACCTCAAGCTCCTGGGCTCAAGCAATCCTTCTGCCTCAGCCTCCCGAGTAGCTGGGACTACAGGCATGCGCCACCATGCCCGGCTAATTTTTTCTATATATTTTAGTTGGCCAATTAATGTATTTCTATTTTTAGTAGAGATGGGGTCTCGCTCTTGGTCAGGCTGGTTTCGAACTCCTGACCTTGAGCTATCCACCCGCCTCGGCCTCCCAGAGTGCTAGGATTACAGGCGTGAGCCACCGCGCCCGGCCCACGCCCAGCTAATTTTTAACATTTTTTGTAGAAATCAGGTCTTACTATGTTGCCCAGGCTGGTCTTGAACTCCTAGCCTCAAGCAGTACCCCCACCTCGGCCTTCCAAAGTGCTGGGATTACAACCGTGAGCCACCATGCCCAGCCGTCATTCTTTCTAGTAGTTATATAAGACCATTTTGGTTGTGCCATACTTTAACTCTTCCCTTATTAATAGACATCTAAATTTTCTCCAGGTTTTGACCATTCCAAAGAGTATTACCAGTAGTCATCTTTGTATGTATGTCATTAAATACCAATGCCATTTATTTTTGTAAGATAGATTCCCTAAGTGGGATTGCTAGGTGAAAGGGTTTTTAATGACTTTTTGAGATTTTCTTCCCTAAGAGTTTGTAGTATTTTTCATTCCTTCCAGAGTGTCATGAAAGTGTCAGTTTACCACATCATGATTGCTCTGAATGTTATGCCATGTCTTCTTTTTCATGTTTGTCAGTCTTGATGGGTGAAAAGTGGTTTCACTTGGTTATATTTATATTTCTGATTGCAAAGTGGTTGTCTTTTCATTTGTTTATTGATTGCTTACATTTCCACTTTAATAAATGATTTATAGTTTGCAGTTTTATTTTTGGGTTTTTTTTTCTTTCCACTTCCTATCTTGTTAAATATTCTGTCCCTATTTGGTTTTAAACTTTGTTTATGGTATCTTCGGGGCTTGGACAGATGTGTCCAAGCATCACTTCTTTTTTTTTTCTTCATAAATATTTTATTATATTTCATGTTCTTTTTATTTTTTTTATCTCTTTTTACTTTGCAGTGAGGTAGATAAGCATCACTTCTTGATGTTTGGAAATGATATTGTCTGATTGACCCTGTTATCTTTGATCCTTTAGCACAGGAGAAAACGACGCCCCACATCTCTAACCTCTTCCACGCTTCCTTCACAAGCCACAGAGAAAAGCTCATATTTTCAGACCACTGAGATCTCACTCTGGACGGTGGTGGCTGCCATTCAGGCCGTGGAGAAGAAGATGGAGTCTCAGGCTGCCCGACTCCAGAGTCTGGAGGGGCGCACGGGGACAGCAGAGAAGAAGCTGGCCGACTGCGAGAAGACGGCGGTGGAGTTCGGGAACCAGCTGGAGGGCAAGTGGGCCGTGCTGGGGACCCTGCTGCAGGAGTACAGGCTGCTGCAGAGGCGGCTGGAGAACGTGGAGAACCTGCTGCGCAACAGGAACTTCTGGGTCCTGCGGCTGCCCCCGGGCAGCAAGGGGGAGGCCCCCAAGGTAGTCCCACTGAGAATTTAGGCAAGAAGGAGAGCCCAGCCCTTTGATATCTAAGATTCTGAATGCCTGGCTTTTCCTTCATGGCTGTGAGTAGAGGTGCTCATTGTGCGCCATTTGTGATTTCAGGTGTCCAGGTCACTGGAGAACGATGGCGTCTGTTTCTCCGAGCAGGAGTGGGAGAACCTGGAGGACTGGCAGAAGGAGCTCTACAGAAACGTGATGGAGAGCAACTATGAGACGCTGGTCTCTCTGAGTGAGTAGTGGTTTTCTCCCTAGAATTCTCTCCCAGAAATCCTACAATTTCTGGCCAGTAGCCTGTGACTCAGACTACACCTGTGACTCTAGCTGGTTGTGGATCCTCTGTTGGCCTGTGCTGGGTTGAGAAATGGGAGTCTCCAGCTCCTCCCATTTATAGGGACTTTTGGAAAGGTCTCAGTGTTGTGCCTCTTATATTTCTTCTCTGTGGTCACACAGTTCTTGATAATGTTTTGTAAGAGATAAGATGTCATTCTATACATTCTAGTGTGAGATGACTAGAGTTCCTCACTGACAAGCAACTCTGCAGTACCTGGGATGAGGCAGGCAGCACAGGCTAGCCAGAAGCTTTTTCTGGCATTTGGCTGGAATTATAGCCAGTCATTGTGGTCTTAATGTTTATTTCATGTTGATTAGAAGTGCTGCTTAATAGATAGAAATCTTTATGTGTAAAATGTTACCTATTATGTAATAAATGCATTTTGTTTGGTAGACAAAATCTTTTAAAACCTAGGTCCATGGAGGAGTGTCAAGAAGGCCATTGTGCCTGGAGCAGAGTAACTGGGGAAGGAAGTAGGAGATGGGCCAGCAAGGTGACCATGTGACCTCAGCTGGGTCAGGGGCTCTCCTCATAGCTGTTTCCTTGTCTGTCACACTGCCTACCTTACCTTGCGGTGCCTTAGCAAGGGTGAAACTGGATCCCCTGAAAGGAAGCCTTGGCAAGACTTAAGCTGTGTCCCGTGAGGAAGCAGTGGCGGTGCTGGGGAGAGCGGCAGTGGCTCTGTAGCTCGACTGCCTTGGCCACAGGGGCTCCAGGAGAGGGCATCGGAGCAGCAGCTAGCCAGATTGATCATTAGGATTGGCCAGAATTTTTTAATTGCCCTACACTGCTAGGGGAAAGTGTCAAGAACAGTAGCCTTTAAATCTTTTGAAATTTAGTTTCTACTCCCGGCTATTGGTCACTTTGTTCATCGGCAGCTGCCCAGTGTGGAGTGAACTTTACTCTCTCCTGGGCTTACTTTACGCTGTTTCCAACCCAGAGGTCCTTGGCCAGCCAGAGGGAGAAGCAGAGTTGGGTACTGAGATGCTGGGTGACCTAGAGGAGGAAGGCCCTGTTGGTGCCCACCCAGGTGAGTGGCTCCAGAATATTCAGTCTCCCTCCTGCAGCTCTCTGCAGCCTGCAGTGAGCTTTCCTACTATTGAACTGCCAAACACTGACTGTCGGCAACCTCATGTGGCCTTTGCTTGTTCTAGACTCCTTTATGACTCCTTTATGACTCAGTTCACCTGTTGTATGTGTCTCTTAACTCCCACTCTGTGGGGCTCTTAAGACTATTGACCATATCACCCTTCCTCATGTCCTGCAGAATAGAGTATGTGATAGGCTGTAGTCAAAACCTGCTGGAGGTTGGGAGTGGACAGGTCAGAGCTTCAGGAAGGAAGGGAATGCAGGAAAAGCATTTGTTAGCAGGTCATTTGGGGAGACTATGCAGGAAGAACAGAGCTGGGGACATGAATTTTTAGCTGTAAGTTTAGTTTATTTCTCTTTAATCATTCAAATGTGCTATTTAAACACTCTCAATTAGTATAATTGTTATAATATATTTTGTCATTTTCACGGGGATTGAATATAAATATGTAGACAAGCTTGGAGAACTATCATTTATAACTGTTCTATAATAGTAACATTCAGATTTCTAGTGAACATGCTTATACATGAATATAGGGTTAGTTTTTCACAAATCTTGGAACCTAGTCAGTCTCATTCTCCTACAGATTGTCCTAATTCACTTGTTCCTGGGGTGCTTCTGAAATTCACAGATGTTTGTTTGGCTCAGAAGAAACTGAAGGTGCTAGAGTGTGATCTTTTTTGTTGGTTTTCTTCCTCTTTGCAGCAGATGGGGTCGTGATCAAACAGGACCTACAGTACAAGCCAGAAGGCGCTTCACATCTTCCTGGAGAGTTCTCAGTCATGACTGAAGAGCAGGATTTCCTGACCCCGGAGCACACTGAGCTCTGGGATGGTCAGGGCAGTTCTGTCCTCTTGGAAACAGGTCCTGGAGGCTCTAACCTAGAGGAGCCCGTTGAGGGCAGTAGAGACCTTAGCAGTGGCAGAATTATGGGCTGCCCAAAGCAGAAATCTCATAGGCAGATACAACTGAGTCAGGAACATGGGCAAGGCCTGAAGCTGAAAAGGGACACTTCCGGCCCCTATGAATGTTCTGAATGTGAGATCAACTTCCGCTATAAGCAACAGCTGGCCACACATCTGCGGAGCCACTCAGGGTGGGAGTCTTTTACACCCGAAGAGCCAGAGGAGAGCCTTAGGCCCAGGCCACAGCTTAAGCCGCAGGCCAAGAAGGCCAAGCTGCATCAGTGCGACGTGTGCCTGAGGAGCTTCAGCTGCAAGGTGAGCCTGGTGACCCACCAGCGCTGCCACCTGCAGGAGGGGCCCAGTGCTGGCCAACGCATCCAGGAGAGGTTCTCGCCCAACAGCCTGGTTGCTTTGCCGGGCCACATCCCTTGGAGGAAGAGCCGGAGTTCCCTCATCTGCGGTTACTGTGGCAAGAGCTTCAGCCACCCGTCAGACCTGGTGCGGCACCAGCGCATCCACACGGGCGAGCGGCCCTACAGCTGCACTGAGTGTGAGAAGAGCTTTGTCCAGAAGCAGCACCTCCTGCAGCACCAGAAGATCCACCAGCGGGAGCGGGGTGGGCTGGCCCTGGAGCCTGGAAGGCCTAATGGCCTGCTTTAAGAGTGCCAGCCCCTCGCCCGTCCGGGGGGCGGAGGGGGGTGGCTTTGGTCCCCCCGAAGAGACACTGCGCAGAGTCAGGGACTGACTTCTTCCTGAGGGAAGTTGCTTCTGATTTGCCTTCCCTTGACCAGGTACCTAGCCAAGCCCAAAGGCTGTCCTGAAAATCACGCGGAAGAGAAAGAGTCTGGGACCAGGTCTTTGCCCTGCTGCTGAGTTTGCTGTCTCTTGGCACCTTCAGGTCTCTAATTTGCCCATCTGTGCTGATACTCTTGGGCTGGGGTCGGAGATCTAACCCCGCAGGGTCTGGTGGCTGGTTCCAGGACTCGTTCACGTCTTCCTGAAGGGTTGAGTCAGGCCACGGGGTAAGCAGGTGTGTGGAAGAGTTCTGAGAAGTGTAACCTTCTATTTCTTCTTTTGTAGTCTCTGTTAATAACAAGTAGAAGAAATAATTTAAACGAACTGCTTATTTTGCTCTGATGAACTGTTTTTTGGAATTAGATTTGAGTTGAGTTTTAAAGACTACATCCCAACACTTGTTTTTTAAATTTTAAGAGTTGTAGAAGTTGTTCCTAACATGGGGACTGGGCCTACCCTCTGGGAGGGAATAGTATATGGAGCTCTTTTAGCCTACCCGCACTTAGGCCAGAGAGCAAGGGACGTACAGGGCTCCCTCTTGTGGGAGTGCTTGGTGCTCTTCAACGGGCTAATTGTGTCAAAAGGACCAAGAGGAAGAGAGTGGTGGGGCAGACCTCATCCCTGCTGAGAATAAAGATTCTGGTAAAGGAGCTGAGTCCGGCTTTGGGCGCTTAAGTGTCTCACCATACCCCTCTCTTCCTCTTCCCACCCCCTCCTTGCTGCGGTGCTGCAGCCTCCTAGAGTAGAAATAATTACAGGGTGTCCCAAAAGTCTCCATACAGAGGGAAAATAGAAAATTGTAGCTAAATGTACCTTTATTTACAAAATATTCATGACAGAATTTTTCCTTTGTGTGGAGACTTTTGGGACTCCCAGTACTTTGTTACTTAAGGTCGTTCAGCTTGTACCAGTGCTTGAGTTTGTTCCTATTACACCAGTCCTTACTTGAGGTTGTTCAGATTACACTTTCCAAATTCATTCTGGGATTGTCTGTTCCAGGGATGACAGAGGAAAAGCATACCGACGCTTGTCTCCCAGCAGTGTTGAATACCTGCCCCACTGTTGTTTGGGGAGATGGGCTCGGGCTCCTGGGTCATATGTGAATGTCCCTGTGGGTGATTTGCAGTTGCCTAGAATAAAACTTGCTACTAGCAAAAAAGGTTCATATTAGATGTGTTTTTTCTCCATTTGTCAAAAATACTCTCTGGGGCTCAGGGTGGAAGAGGTACACCTGGAACAGTGGCAGAACTGACAGCACAGCCTGACCTGCACTCTGACTTAAACGTGGGACAGAAGACAAGAAGAGAGCAATGATGAAAATATTCACGGGTCCTACTCGTGGTGGTGGAGAGCTGGAGACAATCTGGGTGTCGGCTGTTGGGAGGTAGAAAGGGTAGATGAAATATGGTGGTACCTAGGGGAGTGGTAGGCAGCTGTTAGGAACATCGGCTTAGACACACGTGTTGCCATCTGCATCTATCTTAAACATACAATGCTGAGTAGAGAAGGTAAGAAATTGAGATCTATAACATAATACCATTTATGTAAATTAAAAATGCATGCAGCCGGGCGCAGTGGCTCACGCCTGTAATCCTAGCACTCTCGGAGGCTGAGGCAGGAGGATTGCTTGAGCTCAGGAGTTCGAGACCAGCCTGAGCAGGAGCAAGACCCCATCTCTACTAAAAATAGAAATAAATTAGCCAAACAACTAAAAATAGAAAAAATTAGCCGGGCATAGTGGTGCATGCCTGTAGTTCCAGCTACCTGGGAGGCTGAGGCAGGAGGATCACTTGAGCCCAGAAGTTTGAGGTTGCTGTGAGCTAGGCTGATGCCATGGCACTCTAGCCTGGGCAAGAAAGTGAGACTCTGTCTCAAAAGAAAAGAAAAGAAAAAAGAAAAATGCATGCACACAAAAGATTTTCAAAGAACACTTAGAAACCAAAAGATAAAGACATTACAATTGCCTGTGGGGAGAACGAGTGGGGTATGGAGATAAAAGGAACAGATGAATAGATAAAAGGAAACTTGGGTTCCTGTAAGGTATGGGATTGTCTTGTTATAGAAACTGAACACAGAGGGAAGTAGTCGCGGGGCAGGTGCCGTGAGAGGTGTGTAGCTTCGTTGTGCATAGGAAAACCTCTGGAGCTTCTTTCCTAAGTTTCTTACACAGTCTTTTGTTATCTCTAAGCTTTTGCATTATGCTATAGATATCCCCTCTGTCCCATCCTTGATTGTTCTTACCTCCTAATTGAGTGTTTTAATATGAACAGCCTTGTGCCTTACATCGTAGAGAAAAAAGCCAAGAACAAGATACGGTCCTTGTTCTCTAGCAAAGTTAAGTTTTCCTTGAGGCAGGGAAGTAATTGTGTCAAGCATTTGGACTACTGCTAACATTTGTTGAGCACTTGTGTGCTAGGCACTGTTTTAACTTCTTTACATAAAAATAAATCCTCATACAATCCTGTGTGGTGAACTTGATTTTGCCTCATTTTACATATGAGATGTGGGTGGAGACTTGAGAAGTGAAGTACCAAGCAGAGTTGGTATGAACCCATCTCGCGTCAGAGCCCACACACTTGGCTATGGGGTGCTATTGCTTTCTTGATTAAGTACCCCGATGTCACAGTTGGTTTCTAAGTCCCAGGGTGTGGTCTCTGCACCAGCAGCATCGGTGCCCACAGGAGCTTGGTAGAAGTGCAGATTCTAAGGCCCCATCTCAGACCCACTGTATCAGAATCTGCATTTTAACGAGATCTTCAGGTGATTCTCCGCACATAGAGGCACTGTCTTAAGTCTTCCAAAAAATAGCCTCTTGCCTGCTTCAACCATCCTTCACTGAGAGCCTGCTTTGCTAGGTGCTGAGGAGAAAACGAAATGGACCGTCTGAAGGACACATATGATCAAGTTAGAGAGTGAAGTCAACACATAAGGAAGAATTAAATGCCAGACATTAGAGACTTTCCTGTCTTTTATCTCCTTCCTAGTCCCACACTTAAGGTCTTAGTTGTCACTCACCTGAACTTCTCAGTAACCTAAGTGGTCTTTTCTGCCTAATTATATCCTTTTTTCCTACTAGAGTTATCATCTTTGAACATAACTGGACACGGGCGTTCATCACAACTTTGCAATGGCTTTCAGCAGCTACCAGTAAAGAGCAAACGTTTTAGTGTAAAACTCAAGACTTTGACAACCTAACGCATCCACATTTTTTCTCCTTTCAATCTCCAAACTATGCTGCTGCCACATTGGGCTTCCTGTCATTTATTGAATAAGCTGTGCTTTCTCTCAGCAATGCCCTTCTCTGAACCAAACACTGTTTTTCACTGTTCTGGTTTATAAGCCCCTTCTGTGAAAGCTTCCCTTATTCATTTTTCAATGGACAAATGTTCATAGGAACATTGCCTTAGATACATGTGCATTAGGCATCTATCATTGAGCACTGTTTTGAAAACTTGGGACACATCAGTGAACAAAACGCAGATCTTAGTCCTGGTTGAGTTTATGTTCTATCAAAATCAGTTTTCTTCCACTTTTGCACCTTTGCACAACCCTTTCCTAGACTAGCACAGTATTCCATTCTGCCTTAGAGTTTGTTCACTCACGAATATCCGAGCGGCCTCCATAGGCAAAATTCTATAGAAGGATAAAAGGGTAATCAGAGATCTTGGACTTACAGGCTGCTTAGGGAATCTTATACAAGGTAGAATAGTATATCTCTTCAGATAATTGAGGTTAAAATGCTGTAGGAATTCAGAGAACAATTATTTTAGATGTGGGACAGTGGGGGAGGCTTTATAACATGTGTCTTTGAACTGGACCTGTCATAAGGATGAGAAGGACATTCTAAATGGAGGTGGCATGACCAACATAGGCGATATTATGGGGTGTATACAGACAAACAGTAGTTCATCAAATTTGGCTGGAGAGGGGGGTGTGAGGAGAGTAGTGGGTATTATGGCTGGGTCAGGCTAAAGGAACTTGAATGTTACTCGGTAATGGGGAACTGAAAATTTTTTAGCAAAAGAGTGACCTGATTCTAGCTGTGATTTAGGAATACTCATCTAATAAGAATTATATCATGCTTTTTGTTGTGTGTGTGGGGATATGTTAGAAGGTTTTTGAGTGAGACCAAACAAGAGCCGGTGAGGACCTGACTGCAGCTGTAGTGGGAAGGGAACAGTGGACAAGTCCACCAAGGAAGGCTGGGCGCGGTGGCTCACGCCTGTCATCCGAGCACTCTGGGAGGCCGAGGTGGGAGGACAGCTTGAGCTCAGGAGTTTGAGACCAGCCTGAGCAAGAGTGAGACCCCATCTCT
>VBSM01003176.1:604882-632626 GCA_008086735.1 Cheirogaleus medius | reverse complement strand
TCTGGATCCTGCGGCTGCCCCCGGGCAGCAAGGGGGAGGTCCCCAAGGTAGTCCTTTGGGTGCCCTGGGCTGGGGGAGCCGAAGGGTCCATGCCTGTGAGCCTGTGGGTGAGCATGTGCCACACTTGTGGTTCCAGGTGCCCGTGACCTTTGATGATGTGGCCGTGTATTTCTCCGAGCAGGAGTGGGGCAAGCTGGAGGACTGGCAAAGGGAGCTCTACAAGCACGTGATGAGGGGCAACTACGAGACGCTGGTCTCCCTGGGTAAGGCTGCACAGGGAGGACCTGGGCCTCTGTCTGCAGGTTGGCCTCCTGCAGTCGGTGTCTTTGCTTTGGCTTCTGTTACTTTGGGAGTCTCTGCGTCTCTGTGGGCATATGGGACCCAGCTCTCTCCCCATTCCCCGTGCAGATTATGCCATCTCCAAACCGGACATCCTTACCCGGATCGAGAGGGGAGAGCAGCCTTGCCCCGAAGACCAATGGGACCAGGAGAAGGGGAATGAGGAGGAGGCAGCACTCCCAAGGAAGCCGGGAGCTGGTGAGTGTGGGGGCAAGATGGGGAGCAGCTGGAGCAGGCTGAACCACGGCCCCACCCTCCTGGGCTCCCCAGACAATCTCAGAGGCCAGGACAAGAGCACAGACCCTTAACCCAAAGCAGGGCATGCTCTGTCCAGGGCCACCCTCAGTAGGCAGGTGGAGGGCTTTTCCTTAGAGCTGTAAGGTTCCTACATCTGTACTAGGGGACAATCACACTCACCTTATGTTGTGAGAACTAAATGCCATGGCCAATGTTGAGCACGTACACACTAAGCATTTTATAATTATTAGGACTTATTATTACTAATAGTAATACCAGCTGCAGTATTGCCACTGCCTCCTGGAGTCTTCAGGGGTGTCCATGTCCACCCTGTGCCCCCGTCACTGCTCCCCAACTGCAGCCGTGGTGGGAAGGGCTGTCGGGCTGCTTCCCTCTGTGACGGTGGGCCCTTGGGAGGCTGGGCGTGCCCCATCCCACAGCTAGTATACAAGACAGTGCTTCCAAAGGTGACCGCACATCAGAATCCTCCAGGGACCTTTTTTTAAAATAAAGTTTTTAAACATAAAGTAGATAGAATAGTACAGTGAACCTCCAGATGATCATCACCTAGACGCAGCAGTAATCCAGAGTTTGCTACCTCTGCTTCATCCATCTAGTTTTTCTTTTTTCTGAACATAACTACAATACCAATATCACACCCACAGCATATCATCTAATACTTAGCCCTTGTTCTGTTTTCCCTGATAGCCTCAAAACTGTCTCTATAGGTGTTTGGATCCTAATTCAAATAAACCAAAGTCCACATGTTGCATTTGGTTTATATGTCTCTGAGGTCTATAAAAAGCCTATAAACATCATCCTTTTCTAACAGCTTTATTGAGATATAATTCACATGCTGTACAAGTCACCTATTAAGGTGTACAATTCAGTGTTTTTTAGTATATTCGGAGGTGCACAACGATTGCCACAGTCCAATTGTAGACCCTTCTTGTCCCAACAGAAAGAAACCCCGTACGCACCAGCAATCACTCCCTGTCCCCTTCCCTTCTTCTCCTGCCTCAGGCAACCACAAATCTGATTTTTGCATCTATGGATTTGCCCATTTGGGACATTTCATATAAATGGAGTCATACAATATGTGACCTTTTGTGTCTGACTGCTTTCCCTGCGCGTGATGTTGTCACGGTTTGCCCCTGCTGTGGCGTGCATCAGTGCTTCGTTCCTCATCACTGAATGATGTGCCATTGTATAGATACTCTGCATTTTGTTTATCCATTTGTCAGTTGATGGATCCCCCCATGCCATTTATTTGTTGACATCTCATTGTCATTTCTTATGTCTTTTTAATGCCCACGATTTCGATTTGGTGTCATTTAACATGTTCTTTTATTTCTTGTATTTCCTAAGCTGTTAGGTAGCTCTGCAAGGGTCCTCAAACTACAACCCGTGGGCCACATGCGGCCTGCTGAGGACATTTATCCGGCCCGCCGGGTGTTTTTGCCCGTTTTGTTTTTTTATTTCAAAATAAGATATGTGCAGTGTGCATAGGAATTTGTTCATAGTTTTTTTTTTAAACTATAGTCCGGCCCTCCAACGGTCTGAGAGACAGTGAACTGGCCCCCTGTTTAAAAAGTTTGAGGACCCCTGCCTAGAGGCTTATTTAGATTCAGGATCAATGTTTTTGGCAAGACTACTTCAGACGTGCCCTGTACTCCCTGCTGTATCGTATCAGGAGGCACAAGACGTTTGGTTGTCTTTCTTTTTGTGATTGTCAGCCTTCTATCCTTCTATTGTAAAGTTCCCCATCAACTTTTCCCCTGATGATTTTAATAACCATTGAAGATTGTTGTCTGGATTCATTATTTCATCGAGGGTTGCAAGATGGTGAAATTCTATCATTACTTCTATACTTAATAGCAGACATTTTTTTATAAAGAACAGTTTCCCCATCGACTCCTTTAGTGACCCTGAAATACATCCTACACAGAAGAGGCAGGATAGATGCTTAATTCTTTCCTTCCTCAGGTTCAGAATGAAGAGTTACTACTGCTATCGTAGCCTCCAGGGGTGACCCATGACTTGGGCATTTTTATTTTAAGTGTTATTATGACTCCAAAGATTGTTGAATATTTTACATGTGCCATTCCTTTGTAGCTATTATTTTCTTGCTTTAATTGTCCAATCTTTAGCAAGTAGGAGCCTCTTTGAGTTGGCCCATAGGTCATTTTGATGTGACTTTAGTGGCTTTTAGGCACCATTAGATGTGCCACATTCATCTGTGTATTTCCTGCCCAGACCTGGAATCAACATTGCTTCATGGATTTTTTATTCCTTTCAGTGAGGAATGATATTTAGATATCACAATATGAGTGTTAGTTTTTCCTAATTGTTAGCACTACTTCTAGGCTTTTTTCAGAAAAATATGTATTTTTTAAAAAGAGAAAAATCATGAGTTTATATTGATATTTCAAACACAAATTTAATATTTGATTTTATACTTGTATATCACTTTCCTTTTACATGGAAATTTTAAATTTTAAATTTCTGACCAAATTAGCCTAATTATTTATGCATGATCCTAATGTTTCATTATCCTGTAATATCTTACAATTTCAAAATAATGAAGCCAGTAATTCTACTAACAATTAGACTTTTGATTGAAATCTAAGATTTCTTTGCAGCTCTCTTTATGCATTCTATTCAGGACTTATAGACAAAATAATACCTTTTAGACTGGGCATGGTGGTTCATGCCTGTAATCCCAGTACTTTGGGAGGCTGAGGTGAGAGGATCACTTAAGGCCAGGAGTTCCAGACCAGCCTGTGCAACATAATGAGACCCCTGTCTCTACAAAGATAAAAAAAAATTAGCCAGACATGGTGGCACACTTGTAGTCCTAGCTACTCAGGAGGCTGAGGTGGGAGGATCACCTGAGCCCAGCAGTTTGAGGTTACAGTAAGCTGTGATCGTGACACTGCACTCCAGTCTGGGTGACAAAGCAAGACCCTGTCTCTAAAAAAGAAAAAAATGCCCTTTAAAGCCACTTGAAATAATTATTTTCTCTATGCATTTATGTCACCAATTTGGTATAAAGTTGTGTTCATTTGTTTCTATTTTTAGATTTTTAGAGATTGTTCTTTTTACTTTTTGATTTAAGTTAATTTTTTGAATATGTAAGCCATTTTGTGTTTACAAAGTCAAAATGATTTAGTAGGGTACATTCAGGGAAGTCTCATTTCCATCCTTGTCCTCTGTCCCTATAGATAACTGTTTTTATTAGTTTATTTATATTTGCAGTGTCTCTTTTTGGAAATATCAGTAACACATAGATACATTTGTATCCTTATCCCGGTCTTGTACAGTGTGTCCTGGAGATCACTTTAGGTCAGTGTGTAGAGATCTTCCTCAGTTCTTTTGTGGATTCAGAATGTTCTGTGATATGATAGTTTATTTAACCAGTCCCCACTGTGGACATTTGGATTATTTCCAGTATTTTGCTGATATGAATAATATTGCAAGGAGTACTTTGTACATAAATCAGTTCATATTTTTAGCAATGTATCTTTGAACTAGATTTCTAGAAGCTGGACTTCTGGGTCAAAAGGTAAATGAATATGTAATTTTGGGAGAATTTATCACCAAATTCCCCTCCATAGGTCTCGTATCATTTGCATTGTCATCTGTGTTGTGAAAGAGGGCCTCTTCCCCACAACCAGACCAACAGAATGTGGGCAGACTTGCAGGGTTTTTGTCAGTCTAATGGGTAAGAAGTATGTCAGTGAAGTTTTAATGGCACCTCTCTTACTGAGTGTGGTTGACTTTTTTTTTTAAATATGTTTAAGGATCATTTAAATTTATTATTCTGTGAATTATTCATCTTTTTTTGCTATAAGAAGTTTTTTAAAAGTGCATACTTCCTAGGCCCCACCCAGAACTACTGATCAGAATCTGGGGGTGCTCACTGGGGGTCCTTCTGTAGCCGCCTGGTGGAGAACTTGGGTTTGGGAGCCATCGTTTTAGTGTTCTGAGCCAGGAGTCCCTAAAAAGCCAGAATCATTTTATTAAAAATAATCTTTATTAAAAATAAAGCAGCCCTTTTACTTACAGGGAAACTATGAAAGTAAACTTCTTTCCTCCTAGCCTCTACATCAGAGAACGTATTCAGAATATGTTCATTTTAAAAAGAAAAGATTTATAGATTATCAAACTGAAATCTGGGAACTTTGACATATAGTGTTTCTTTGAGTCCAATTCTTCCATCCCCCTGGAGCTGAAGGGTCCACCTGCTTGAGGGACTGGTTGGCACCACAGGCCTCTTTCGCATCGTCACTGGCAAAAGCTGGGCTCACAGCATTTTCTGGGAGATGCTGCTGCTGTCTCTCCTGCCGTTCTTCAGTGAGGTTGGCCTCTTGTTCTTGGGGACCTCCTGCTTCCCTTTCTTCATCGGCAGTGGGGGGTAGTCCAAGGGGCTATGTGGGTCCCTCATCTTTGGAGGGGCCCAGGTCTGCCCAGATCCGGAACACCACCGGTGTGCAGGAAGGTTTTGATTTGGGTGTGCTGCTGCTTTTCCAGTGCTGTCAGCATTCCCCCCAAATCCAGCTGTACCAGACTTTGGATCTTCTTCTTACTATTTAAAAAATTTTAATTCTTGGTGGCTCTTGAACTGTTAGGATTTCATATTTTGATTTAGACGTTTCTTTTTCTCATTCTTTCTTGAGGCTCCATTTTACTCAGAGTTACCCTCTTGTATTGGTTTGGACTTTTTAGTAGGATGAGAAATGTGTTTCTCTTTGTTGTAGGAAGGATCCAAAGACTAAACTTCAGAAGAGGATATTCTAAAATTTTTAGGAACTGCTGATGGAGCAACCATCTTTCGGTTTATCATGAAAGCAGCATTTTTAGGAGCTGGTGACAGTTCTGTAGATAATGTCTGCCGAACTATGTAACCTATCAGTGTCTATAATAACTCCCTTGTATGTGAAGGGGAATTGGTACCAGTGTTGTCAGTTACAGATTCAGTTGGTTTATTATTTTATCCTCTGATAACCCCAAAGTTGGTTTTACTACTTGTCTTAGAAGAGAAATGCCAGTTGAGTGGACAGGGCCTCACTTGGGTTGCTTTTCTATCTTTGCTAATCATTGTTCTCTGGATCCTGCAGTTCAGGAAAATCCAATGTGGTAAATTCAAATCTACTTTAGGATTAGAAGTAGAGCCACTTTTTTCAATGATTCTGGACTTCCTTTCTGTCCCTTGATGATAACCTTCTGATTTCAAACTCTTCTCAGCATGAATGGACATGTGATGTGAGCCTTTAGCTGATTTTAGCTCAGATGCTAGATTTCCATCAGCCCTTTTGCTATCAGTCTTTTTTGTTCATCATATTTTTTTCTCTCATCACAGGTTTTTTTCCTTAAAAAAATCAGAGCTTCATTTCTTGTGGGAGAGGGCACATGTGCTCATTTCTGGGTGTCACCATTTGAAAATCTTGGTAACAGCTGGGTTGGTTATGATCACCCTGGAAGGCCGGCACTGAGCACACATTTTGTGTCAACACAGGGGTGTCAGGAGAACAGGTACAGGGATGAAGAGTCATCTCAAAAGATGAACACTGAGGTGGAAACGTGGATGCTCCAGGGGCCACATCTTTAGTATATATTTCTGCCTCACCCTGTTCTCCCTGACACCATGGAGAGTGGCTTGGAGGAGGAGGCTGCCAGGGGAGGCCAGCAGCACCCTCTTGGCTGGGAGGACAGGCAACGTGGCATTTCTCCTCTCTGCCTTAAGCTAGATTTTTTAAAAAATTTTTTTGTAGAGATGGGATTTATATTGCAATTTATATAGCACACGCTGGTCTTAAACTCCTGGCCTCAAGCGATCCTCCTGCCTTAGCCTCCCAAAATGCTGGGATACAATCTATCCCTATAGGCATAAACCACCATGCCTGGCCAAAAAGCCAGATTATTGACCCTGCTCTGTCATGACCTGTTTGGTAATGATTACTGTGAATCACTGTGCTATTCAGTTTCCTTCTCTCAGACTTGGAGGGTTTGGACTAGAATCTAGCCACTACATGATCATCCTCACACCTGTGTTTGAGCTGATGCCCCAAGTTCCCACTGACTCTGCACTGGCCCTTCCACAGAGGGTCCCTGGCCACTGGGGCAGAAGGCCTCTGTGTGTCCGTGTTGTGCCCAGTGCCCCTGACTGTGCTTTTCTCAGGCCTCGCTGCACATCCAGAGCATGCTGCCAGCCCGCTCAGCCCAGCCCAGGAGGAGCCAAGAGAAGCAACAGCCCCTGAGCAGCAGCGAGACTTGGAGGCAAGAATGACCCCACCCAGGCCAGGCGCTGGTGAGTCAGGACAGCTGAGGCAGCAGGATAAACTGTCCCAGGGCAGCATGCTGGTTATGGAAAAAGGGTACTGAGGATAAGAGCCGGCAGCTTGGGGATGGGAGAGATGGCTGGGGAGCCAGCTGGGCTGAGCTGGACTGAGCTGGACAGGATTCCTGGGAAAGGAGCCTCTGAGACAGGCCTAAAAGAAGGTGTGTTTGGCATTCTCAGCTGGACACAACGGTCTGAATAGAGGTGTGGGTTCTTCAGGTGCTCTGGAGGCCTGGCACGCCCGTCTGGCTGGAGTGAGGGCGGGGCATGCAGGAGCCTGTCTTGGGCCTGCACAGGGTTCTAAGAGGGTCACATCAGTGGGGCAGTATATGTATTGTCCTGGCATGATGCTGGTATGTTACAGTTTTTCAGTAAATGTTGTTTTTCTGAAGACCTATTAGGAACTCTGGCTTTAGTCATCCTTCCAGAGTTCTAAAGACAAGTCATGCCCCTCGTTTCATGGGAATGTGTGACTCAGGGCATTTAGTATAATGTTTGGCCTTGTCTTCGTACCCGGGTGCTCCTTGCTGGCCTGGCTATTCTTGTGCTGGCCTGACATTCAGCCTCTGGTTGCTTTCTCTCCAATGATTTCGGTGTATCTCCCCCACTGAATGTGACCCCCCACAGGCTGGAGGTGACATCTCCTTCCTTCCCTGTGTTCCCCCTTCCCAGCCGGTGTGTAAGTTTGGGCTGTGCTTGTGGAGTTGGAGAGATGGGACCTTCTCGGGTGGGAAGGCAGTGTCCCTGCCGCATTGCAGACCTGGAACTGTGTCCTGAGGCCTCTGCAAACCCTTTGTGCTTTTGAGGCCCATCTGGGTGACAGATGCTGAGGGCCATGTCGTTAACACTGGCCTGCAGTGGGGATTGGGGTGTGGCCTTTGTAGCTCTCTTACCTCTGGAGCTCTCCAGACAGAAGCCCTGTGGCCCCCTCTCCCTGGCTGGTACTTGAGCATGTCCAGAGCCTGCAGGGGACATGGCTGTCCCACCCTGCAGGAATCCGGTGTCAGAAAAGGTCCTCATGAGATTCTCTCTCTCACAGAGCCTCCAGCCAGCACCAGTGTTTTGTCCTTGATTAAACAGGAGGGAGAGTCTTCAGATAGGGAGTCACCAGCTGCCCCTCCTAGGGATATCCTGCCCTGCTCCGAGCCAGGTGAGTGCAGGGAGGAGGCACCTGTGGCCATGGCTGAGCCTCACAAGCCCTCAGGGGCCCTTTGGGAGTGGGGTGAGCTGGGTGATGGGACCTGGTGAGGGGCTTCTCCTCCCTCACCCCCGGCTGTTATTTCCCTGGGGACTGTGGGGACCCAGATCAGTTGGTGGCCCTGGTCTTTCCCCATTGCGGTCTGGCCTGGGTGGAAAGGGACTGCATGAAAACAAGCTGCACGCCACCAGGGTTGCAATCTGATGACGACAGAAAAGCCACTCACATGGTCTTGTCCTGGCCTCAGCAGCGCTGTGAAGTGGCCAGGCCCACAGTCCCCTGTGACTTGCAGTGTGCATGCGTGACCTGCGATCTGATTCAGGTTCCTCTGCCTAGCGCCTGTGCTCTCCTGATAGGGCTCGGCGCCAGGACCCTTCCTTCCTAGCGGTAGGGAGCCTGGAGAGCTGTCTGCTGAGACCTCAGGTCTGGGGTCCGGGGCACATCGCTGTGACTGCCCACCGCTGCCTCAGCCCGTCCTTCCCACTGCCCTGTCCTGGCTGTTCCTGTGCCTCAGTCCCCCTCAGAGTTGAGTGAGGCCCACACTGAGGTCCTAGTGCCTCTGTCTGTCACCAGCGAGTGCAGTGCCAGGCCTGTACGCGCCGTGTGATTTGTCGTGTGGATGAGTAACTTTGAGCCCACAGGGCTCATTGCCCTTCACGCACTGTAACTAACGTCATCAGAACTCGCGGGGCGGGGGTCCTGCCAGCACCTCTGCCGTGTGAGTGTCTCGCTCTCTAGGATCTCTGCCTCTGTGTCTCCCCCTCATCTTCCCACCCATCTGTCTCCCACTCCCGCTGACCCCTGACCTCCCAGGCCCCCTGGCTCCTGGCTTGGCAGTTTGATGTCCTCTTTCCTGATGTCCTTAGCTTGGCCGCCTCCAGGAACGAGGCAAATGACAGCAAACAGGACTGAGTGAAATCCTGAGGCAGTGCCTCTGTGCTGTGAGCACTCAGAGGACAAAGGATTCCAGGGGGCAGGAGCCGGGCTGAGCCTGGAAGCAAGGACTGGGGACAGGGCAGTGAGGTCCCCTTGGAAGCCAGCTTGGATTCCTTTTGCCAGGTGGTGGTGTGGCCATCAAGACAGAGCCACAGTCTGAAGACAAGATGATGCCGGAGCAGCTCTTCCTGGGGACGTCCTCAAGCCAGACCCAGTGTGGAATCCCCAAAGGGCCTGGGAATAGGACTGGGGGCCCCAGCAGGCATCACGCGGAGGGTGTGCACCCCAGGGTGCGGGTGGGGGAGCCGCGGCCACCAGGGGCTGTGGGGGAACCGCCCCGAGTCCTCCCTCGCAGGCGGGAGCGGGCCTTCCCCTGCCCTGACTGCGGGCAGAGCTTCCGCCTGAAGATTAACCTGACCATTCATCAGCGGACCCACATAGAGGAGGAGCCCGGCGAGGCCCGGGGCAGCTTGCCCACCGGGTGGGAGGCAGGCCACGCCACCCTGGAGCCCGGAGAGGTGGTGGTTCCGGGCCCTGTCATCCGCTGGCTCCCCGGGGAGCCCGAGGGCCGCCGCTCCATGGCTGGCCGTGCCTTCATGGGGCGGAGGCCAGCGACCACCAAGGTGTACCACTGCAGCGAGTGCCTGCGCTTCTTCCAGCAGCGGAAGAGCCTGCTGCTGCACCAGCGCCTGCACACGGGCAACAGCCAGGGCTGGCCTGCCTGTCCCTACTGTGGCAAGGCCTTCCGCCGGCCCTCGGACCTCTTCCGCCACCAGCGCATCCACACCGGCGAGCGGCCGTACCAGTGCCCCCAGTGTGGCCGGGCCTTCAACCGGAACCACCACCTGGCTGTCCACATGCAGACTCACGCCCGCCGCCAGGCGGGCCCGCACTTCCTGGCTCCCTCTGCCCGCCAGCGAAGCCCGCTCAGGCCGCGCCCCAGCCGCACGGAGGAGGGTTGAGCAGGCAGGACCTGCTCTCTGCCTGCCAGGAGGGCCTGCCTTCCCCCTGGTGCCTGACTCTGCTTTCTCATCTGGGATGGTTTGGAGACAGGTTTTTTTTTTTTTTTCTCATTCCGATGGGAAGCGGTGGCCCTTTTGGTGACAGAGAGTATATGTGTGACCAGATGCCTCCATTTCCTGTTTCCTGCGTTGGTCACTCTTCACTGCCTTTTCTACATTCCTGACTTGTAAAGGATTCCTTAGGGCTTAAAGGATGCCAATTTTTGGTGGGGGCCTCTGGCAGGTACCAGAGTTAAGAGGAGCAGAGATAACAGCACTGTGATAGAGACACTGGGGACCTGGGGTTTTGATTGTGTGCACAAAGGTCTCTCCCCTGCAGTCAGCATGAGCAACAGCAGAGCAGATGGACAGCCTGAACAAAAGGCACTGGAAACTGAGTTTTCTACTTTGTTATTTTGAAACTTTTTTTTCTTCTATGGAACTTTTCTAGTGCTTTTGTATGTGTGTAGTTGCAAAGGGGACCAAGAGCTCCTGAGGGGCAGGAATTATTCTGCCACCTCCTCTCTGCATGGGGCTGGCAGCCTGTGGGTCTCAATGGGGAGGCCATGGCTGCCATTCTGGAAACAAAGTGTCTTCGCAGGTGTGGGTTTGGCCCAGAGTGTTCCCGGTGTTCCCAGTCCTTCTCCCACTGGAGAGTCACATGCATTATTCACTTGTTATCAGTTGAGAGAGGAATGGAAGACACTCCTCCCCCAAGGTCTCAGTGTTCATGGGTGTGCAAGGTCCATCAACTGGACCCCAGAAAACACCCTGGGGGGATGCAGAGCGAGCCCAGGAAGCTCCTCCCCAAGAAGACCCTGGACTGGGTGAGGCTGGTCAGCCCTCCAGGCCTGCTTTGTCCCATTAAAGGAGGGGCTGCCTCTTCTTGGAGGTGGAGTTCTCCTAATCAGGCTCAGGGGCAGAGTTGGGCTAGATCTGGGTGAATCCTTCAACCACTGATGGTCTCACTCAAAGTCCTTGTCTGTCAAAGGGGGTCATGGCTCCAGTGTGTTCTACCTCACTTTAGAGTTATCAGGGTCAAATTTAGAGGCACTGGGCCAAACGTGAAGCTTAGTTTTGTTATGTTCAAGCTCAAGGCCTCCTTTCTCTTACATGTTGGTCACCAGCCCTTTCCCCCTAGTCAGAATCCCTCAGGGAGCACCTTTGTCTTCTGGAGCGAATGGGGTTCCTGCTGTGAAAGACTTTCCCTCTGGGCTGTGTCCTCCAGGAGCCCTTTATATTTCAAGCAAACACATTCTTATGAAAGCACAAGGTTCAGACTGGAAGTTCAGGTGATATCAGGCCTCATGGAGCAGTCATGAGGAAAGCTAGCTTCTTTTTTTTTTTTGAGACAGAGTCTCACTCTCTTGTCTGGGCTAGAGTGCCGTGGCGTCAGCCTAGCTCACAGCAACCTCAAACTCCTGGGCTCAGGCAATCCTCCTGCCTCAGCCTTCCGAGTAACTGGGACTACAGACATGCACCACCATGCCCGGCTAATTTTTTCTATATATTTTTAGTTAGCCAATTAATTTCTTTCTGTTTTTAGTAGAGACGGGGTCTTGCTCTTGCTCTTGCTCAGGCTGGTTTCGAACTCCTGACCTTGAGCAATCCACCCTCCTCGCTCGGCCTCCCAGAGTGCTAGGATTACAGGCGTGAGCCACCACACCCGGCCTTTCTTGTGCCTCTTAATCACACCACTTTGGGTGCTGCCTCTAGAGCAGCCCTGGTGAGGGTAATTCTGCAGCTGGAGTGATGAGTCCCCAGCTATCCTGATAGCTCGCTGTCTTGTCTGGCACTGAGAAGCGGCTAGCATTCGGACCTGCTTTTGGGGCCCTGGGGGTCTTGGCTGCGCCCTTGCTGTTGCTCTTCTGACCCTCACAGCCTTCCCAAAGTCTTGAATGGAGTTAGGGGCAGGTGATAACATTGCTATCATTTCTGGGGCTCGAGGGTAAGTATCCCACAAGTCAGCCAAGCTGACTTGGGAAGAGGCACCATTCATTCTGGGTGGTGGATCCTGCTCACGTGCTTCACAAATGAGCAGTGGGCTGTCAGCAGGTGCTCAGACAGGATATGGTGCAAGTGTAGCTGCTCAGAGCCTAACCCTCAGCTGCAAAGCTAGTCTCAGGTGTTCTGGGGATGCCTCTGGGCTAAGAATCTTGCCAAGTTCTCCTAATGCTGAATGCCCTGCACACATACAGGTACTCTAATAGAAACGCGAACCACGAATTGCTATGCGCTTGTGTGCCACTTTTCTTTTACTATGACCTTCAGTGTGTTCGGCTCTGAGCTAGGCTTTGGGAGTTTGCCTAGCGCTCAACAGGACGCATTGAAAGAACGTTCTTTACATTGAAATGAGTAAACGGAAGCTTTGTGGCGCAGGAGCCTAGCGTGCCTCAGATCGGGAGGTGGGAGCCACGGTTGGGCCGCAGACTCCCAGCTCTGGGCCTAGGCTTGCTCTTTTGTAAAGCAAAGAAGCGGTTGGGCCACAACATTAAAAGCCCTTCGGAACCGTGAAGGTGGCAGTCTCTTGCCCTAATCTGTGCTCAATAAACATGTTGGCATAAATGAATGGTGCACGCAACCTGGTTCCTGCTCTCGGGTAGGTGAACGGCCGTTCAGAACACTGGCAGCTGGCGACGCCGGTGGGCTGTTGCGCAGGAGCTGCGGGCTCCGGGTGCCCGCAAGGTGTGGGCGCATGCTGCGGAGGCGGGGCCTCCATGCCTCCCGAAGACGGCTCGCCATTGGCCAGCCCGGGACCGTCCGCGCGCGGGACGTGGGCGGGGCCTCCCAGGCAAGCCAATGGGGAGCTGGCCCCGGGCTGCGGGGCGGGGCCCAGCTCGCTACCCGGGAGTCGCCTGCCGGGCCGCGCGCGTACTCGTGGGCTTAGTTTGCGCGCCCAGCGTGGCCCGGCGCCCGACGACCGCGTGAGCCCGGTCCGTGGGCGGAAGGCGGGGCCGGGCCGGCGCCGCCTGCGGAGAGGACGGGGCGGCCGGGTGTGTGTGGGGCCGCGCGCGGCGGCGGCGGCGACTCCCGGGCCGGGCTGGAGAGCGCAGGGCCATGCTGAGGCGGCCGCGGCTCCGGTAACGGCAGGCCTCACAGAGGACTTGGGGATGTGGAGCCGAGTCCTGAATTCGCAGGGAGGAGGTCCTACTCCCCAGACCGGCTCCCTGCCCTGCCACCCCTGGAATTGGGGAGGGCTCAGCCTGGATGGAGGGAGGACAAGGACGCCTAAGACCACGTGGTAAAGTCCCTTCTCCATCCTTGGACCCAGTTTCCTCCTTTATAGAACAAGGCGATGGGACTTAACCATAAGATGTCTGAGGTTCCCTCCAGCCCTAATATCCACTGGATCAGGCTCTGTTGGGTCCAGGTGTGGGGGCAGTGGACTGTGGATGTGGATGTTCTTCCTCCGGAGACTCCCCCAGGCTTTTCTTTGTGCTCCTGCCGTTTGGGCACATCCTTGCCCCGGTTGGCCATCTCAGAAAGACAATCTACCCCATTCTCATCCTCCTTTTCCAAGCTAAGACAGGTGCCATCGTTTGGGAGGGTGTATTCCCTCCAGTCTGAGCCCTCAGCTTCTTGAGGAGCCAGAGTCTCGCCCCTGTCTGTGAGTGGTTTTCTAGACCTGAGCTCTGATTCCAATCAGGATGGGTTTGTGTGCCTGCCCACCGTTTTCCAAAAGTCCCTAGGAAGCCCTTCCTACTGCTGCTGAGAAGGGATCTGCATTGTTTTTTGTTTGGTTTGAGACGGGCTTGCTCTCTTGCCCAGGTGGGAGTACAGTGGCCCAATCATAGCTCACTGCAGCCTCGAACACCTGGGCTCAAGCAATCTGCCTGCCTCAGCTTCCCCAGTAGCGGGGACTACACGTGCATGCCACCATACAAGGCTGGATCTGCACTGTAGAGGACTTTTGGTTAGTGGGCTTCAGGCTTAGGCTTTACCTAATCCATCCCTGACTTGCTTGACAAAAACTGTTGAGATGAGATTTTTGTTTCTGAAGGTAGAGGGTCATCTCCTGGTAGAAATAGCTTTGTAGTGGTTTTAGATACATTCCAGGATGCCAGATTTGTGGCAGGGCATTGCAGGGAGGTAAGGATGTTTGCCCCTAATCTGTGGAGATCACGCACACTTTGTTCTACTGGGCAGAGACTGGACTTGGGGATGGAGAGATTGTGCTGTGAGGGGAGGAAGGAAGGGCTAGGCATCTGGTGCCTAGTGCTTAGTATGTGTGGGGCACTTTTCTGAGTACTTTTATCAGGGAGGTCTTGGGAAACTCAGTTGCACAAAATTGGATTAATCACAGTCTTTGGTTCATAACACATTCTGATCATTGCTTCGTGGTGCTTATATTTGTTTGTAATAATATAATATGTGTTAATGTCATATGCCCTGAGTGCTTTCCCATGCTTGTAGTGCATTTCATCCACACAACCACCTTAGGAGTTAGGGAAATTATGTCCTCAAAAGTGAGAAAACAGAACCTTGGAGAAGTTATGTGGCTTTACCTCCAATTACGCAGGATTCAGATGGCAGGAGAGGCATTGAGTCAAGCTGGTAGAGCTCCATTTCCAGGAATGCTCCCTTTGAATTTCAGCTGTTCCTGCTGAGGCTTCTTGGATTTTTTATTTTATTTCTGGTAATATATGATACATTTTTCTACCTCCTGTGGGCAAGGTATTCTTTGAAATATTTCCTTGTTCTGCCACTCCTCCTCGCCTTGTTCTGCTTTTGACTTTCTCTGGCGCCCATTGCCTGGCAGCTAGGACCTGGCCTTCTAGTGTGGAGACTACCCTGGGGCTGGTCCACAAGGCACCTGGGCCACAGGGGCCAGGGATCTCAGGCAGGGCAGGAAGTCACACACCAGTATACAGTATACGTCAGGGTGGAAGGGCCTTAGAGAGCCAACAGCCAGAAGCAAGATCTTCCTCCCCTCTGAGCCCACTAAGGGGGCTGTGCTTGCTCAGAGGAAGGTGAGGACTGAGGTTGCTGCCTGGGTGTGCATGGGACCTGGGGCCCCCGGCACGTGTTCTGGACTGGCGGCTGCTGCCGCTGGGCTGTGATCCCAGGTTGGCTTAGTAATTGGCTAAGCTAAGTAGGTGGTAGAGCTGGGATTCCACTGCATTACACTCGCTGTCCATTGCTGATAGTAGTGTTTGTCATTTCCTTTTCTCTTGCCCCCAGGTCTTGGTTCAGGATTGTTCACACAGGGGCTCTGTGGGCTCCAGTGTGTGCTGTCTTTGACTGTCAGGTGGGGTCTGTTTGGGGGCTGACCAGTGAGGTCTCTGGCACCGAGAAGAAATCTCCTGCATTCCAGAGGACCCAGACGTTCCTGTAGCTGGGAGTGGCTCGGGGCTCCTCTTCTGGTGGCAGACTCACCTCCTTGTGTCTAGTCACAGGACTGCCATATGCGGACGGACCTCCAATGAGGGGCCCAGATCCAGTCTGCTGAGATCTCCCTTCTGGCCGTCTTGGCTGCCGTTCAGGCCCTGGAGAAGAAGATGGAGTCACAGGCTATCCGACTTCAGAACTTGGAGGGGCGCACGGGGACAGCTGAGAAGAAGCTGGCGGACTGCGAGAAGACGGCGGTGGAGTTCGGGAACCAGCTGGAGGGCAAGTGGGCTGTGCTGGGGACCCTGCTGCAGGAATACGGGCTGCTGCAGAGGCGGCTGGAGAACGTGGAGAACCTGCTGCGCAACAGGAACTTCTGGGTCCTGCGGCTGCCCCCGGGGAGCCCGCAAGGTACAGGAACCGGGTGTGGGTGGAGAGGACCCACACCGTGGAGGGAGCCCCTTGGCTGCTGAAGCCTGACCCCTGGGTGTCTAATGCTAGTCACCAGTTGACTTTGAAGGACTTGAAAAATGTCAGAAGAAAATTGCGACACTAGGAACATGCCTGTTCTGGCAGATGGAATGGGGTTTGTCGGGAGGGATATGGCTGTGCAGCAATGGTTATACTTCTTATTCTGGAATGATCTCTGAGAGTAAGGACTGGCTCAAGTAGGGGAAATCACCAGAAAGCCCTTCCATGAAGTCCACACTTGGGACAGAAGATATGTGTGACTAAGAGAGGGGAGGAGAACCCAGGAGGCCTGATCCTGAATCCCTTTAGTGGAAGGACCAAGTCATTTAACTCAGGAATGAGTTAGCCCAGTGGTTTGGCTGGCAGTGCCCTCTGGTTTGGAGGAGGGGAGAGAAGAGACGGGCTGGTTTTGGCTGTTCTCTGTAATGGCTGTGGGTGGCTGTGCTCGCAGGTGCCGGGGCCCCTGAAGATGCAGCGGTGTATTTCTCAGAGCGACAGGGGCGCGCCCCGGAGAAATGGCAGAAGGAGCTCTGCATGGACGCCGTGAAGGGGAGCCACGAGGCCCTGCGCTCCCTGGGTAAGAGGCTGGCCCCGAGCCTCAGTTTTATTCCTTTATTCCATCAAATGAGACTTGGATGTGAGAGTGGGAAGCACGTGGAATCATTTAATCAGCCCTCTGTCTTCAGGCCAGGTAGAAGGTATCCTTAATTATCGTTTTAGGTTTTGTGAAATGAAGCAGGTTAAATGACTTGTCCAGGGTCTCATGGAGAGTAAATAGGAATTGGAATCTGGTGCTCACTGTCCTACCCTTTGCCAGGTCTCCCTTGCGAGCCTGTTTACTTCTGGGGCACGGGGGCCTCCCCTGCTTTGTATTTGACTCCTGAGCTATACTCTGCATGCTGTGAGTTCTCAAGAAACTCCTGATTAATTGTGGGCTGCTTTTAAGGGTGCCCCAAGTCTAGAAAATGAGGACTAGGCCTAGAATGTTAGGTTCTTCAGGTGTGTGTGTGGGGGGGTGTGCTTGTGTTAAGATTTGATTAGACCTGGATTTTTGTAGTCACCCCACTCCTGTGCTCCCCTGCGTGCACACCTGAACTCTTCCTGCTTTGGCAGGTGGGCAGTTGGCATTTGGTCCACTCTCCCCCCTTGTCAGGCGCTGAGGCTCAGAACAGTGTCTTGCTTCCCTTTGCCTGACCCCAAAGGTTCCTCTTCGAGAAGAGGGTACCAGTGTGCTGCAGGGAGGTGGGGTGGGAAGGCTGCCTGGCCTTGGGGGGCAGGGGTGAGCACGTGGAAGGGAGGGCAGCAGGAAGCCCAAGAGCTGACTGCCATGTGTAACTAACTCCCCCTCTTGGGCCTCCATTTCCTCATCTGTCACATGAGGTGGCTGGATGGGTGGACTGGACTCCTGTCTGTGTAGGCAGTGAGATGGGACCCTTCCTCCTGGCCTTGTCACTCTTACTTCCGGCCCCAGAGGACTGGGAGGCCTTGCCACGTCCCACACTCAGTGCCCCTAACACACACCTTGAAGGGGGAGTGGGTCCTGCTTCGAGCCTGGCAAGATACCCCCTCTTCTCTGGGCCTGTGGAGGACAGCCCTGTCACTGCCCTTTTCTCCCCACAGGCTGTGCTGCCACCAAGCCAGAGCTCCTGACCGCAACAGAGAAGGGAGAGGAGGCAGGCAGCCACAGCCTGGCACTGGTGAGTCCCTCAGGGTGGGGGCGGGCCAGGGCCTTCCCCACCTTCACCTGGTGAGGGCATATGGTGTCAGGAGTCCCCTGATGGCAGGCCCAGACCCAGGTTCTGACACCCAGGAAATGCCTAAGCCACTTCCTGCACTCCATATCCCTTTGGAGCCATCACTATGGCCTGAGACTACTCTGGGACTTGTGGGGAAGGGCAGAGCAGATACTGAGGAATCTGAGGTTGAGAAAGGCTATTGTAGGGTATGCAGAATCCTGAGAGGTGGGGCGGGCTGGAGGCCAGCCTCCTCCTGGAGACCTGCCCTGCACCTGCGTGCTCAGGTCCTCCTCCTTGAGGCAAGGGACTGTGTCTTGCAGTGACGGCCCTGCCCCAGCACCTGCACGTACTAGGGTAGCGAGTAAGGAACAGTAAGTGAACGATGAACCAGAATAGCAGTGCAGTTTGTCTTTCAAATAACAGTGTTGAATCAGAATGCAATTTTCAAAGCTTTTTTTCCTAAGTAGAGGAACCCTTTATTCAAATGGCAGCTGGAAACACATAACAGAGGGGACAGTGGGACCACTCTTGTTGAAGCAGGGGACAGGAACCCTGGAGCCCTGTTTGCTCAGACAAAATGGATCATGCCATGACACTGCTCCTTAATTTCCAGATTTTTATATTTTATTTGGGGAGAGAAGTTCCCCTTTGAAACAAGCTCTTTGAGTAGGTAAATTAAGTCACAGCAAGCCCAGAGAAGGAGGTGGGTGTTGACAAGGGTATGGAGGGGCTGGTATGTAGGACTGAGGTTAAAAAGTAGCATTTTCAGGCACCTGCAGGGCACTGGGGCAGCACAGAGAGAGCAGGGCCCAGTGGGGGGGGCAGCAAGTAAAGGAGGAAGGTGCAGATGAAGGGGGGCTCAGTGGTTTCACTGAGCGCTGTTACTGCAGGAGCCTGGGCAGGGCTTCCTCCCCTCTGGGACGAGGAGGGGTGCTGGGCCCCTTCAGCAGGTATGGGCAGGACTGTCTCAGAGGCCGTGGCCAGCGCTGTGGTGCCCGGGGCTGCAGCAGCTCCCGAGTAGATGTAAAGCAGGCAGGGCCTGGTTGAGGTGCCCCTGGGCTAGAGGCCCCCAGCCCCGGCTCAGCTCTGCCAGGGCGGCTCCTGAATGCAACTTGAGCAAACCCCCGAGCACCTGGAGGAATAAGGTGTGCGCAGGGGTTTGTCTTATGGTCTGGGTAGTCCTTGCTGTTTAGCAGCCGTTTTCTGTGTCTTCCACCTTCTCTATAGCTTCTCCAGACTGATCAAGAGGGAGCGTTTTTTCCTCCCTTCCCCCCAGGACTAGGCCTCACTCTTAGGGGCTGCTTCCTCTGGTGCAGACCTGCGGGCCCCAGTACGGGTGTAAGACTGCTTTACCCACTGGGCGTTTCCACAGGTGGCCTCCTCCTGCCAGAATTCTAGAAACGGTGTAAATGGAGTCCTCATTCAGGAGGTCTGGGCAGGGTCTGGGCATCGCACTTTCAGCACATTCCTCAGGTGATTCTGACGCAGAGTTCGAGAACCAAGGCCCTGCGATCCTTCTGAATAGGGACTCACCAGCCCCTAACCCTTGCAAGTGTCTGTTTTGATTATGCGGATATAATCTCACAGGAATACACTCTCGCCAAGCAGTGCAGAGGTCAGGGATAAAGCTAAAGGCTCTCTCTACACCACCTGCCCAACCCTGGTCCCCTCCCCAGGGCAGACACTATCACCATTTTGCTGTGTAAAAGCAAAGACTGAGATGGGAGAGGAAAGGAGCCCCGTGACATCTGATGCCCTTGGGGCCTTCTGCTCTCCCCCTAGGAACAGGCTAGCTGGCCTCTCCCCCAGGGGTTCTGCCCTGGCTCAAGCAAGAGGAAGAGGGGGGTGGGCGGAACAAGCAGAGCCCGCAGGAGACCCCCACTGCACACCTGCGCTCAGGTGAGGCTCAGGGGGCAGGGCTGCAGGCTACGTGCCTGGGCCTTGGGAAACGTGGGGTACCCTGGGGAGCCTCCCGTGTCATCTCTCTCTCTGGTCTTGTGTGTTTGCTGTGCTGCGTCCTCCAATACAGCTCCATGAAATGATTCTTTTTATGAACTTGTCTGTAGGCAGCACGGTTTGGGCAGGGCTTATTGATGCATAAGACACCGTGTTCTTCCCTCGAGGAGCTCGCAGTTAGGAGGAGGGAGGACACTAGCATGGTTATCAACAGTGTAAAATAGGAGGAGGAAACAACTGTTGCTAGAGCCAGAGAGCCCTTTGAGAATCCGGTGAAGATTATGGCCAGTATCGTCAGAAAAAGCACATATATTCACCACGTGGGTACAGCTGAAGGTGCTCTGTAGTTACGCTATGGAAGAAGGGATGTCTTGGTGGCCACGTGTGGCCCAGATGAAGGTGCTGCCGGGTGAACATCACTGTTCTGGGCTTGGGAAGTTCCCGGAGAGGGGAGGCCGGAGGCGCTCTGGAGAGGACCCTTGAGTCGGGGCTCAGAGGTGGATGCCCAGGGTGTTGGGTGGCATTAGGTAGAATAGCACAGGGTGGGACCCTGGCAGAAGGCAAGTTAGGAGATCAAGTAGGCTGGCCCAGAGCGAGGGGCTCAGGGACAGGCTCACGCTGAGGCCCTCTGTGTCCTTCCCAGCAGAGCCCTGGCTGGTCAGCAAAGAGAAGAGTCTGGAGGAAGAGTCCAAGGCATAGGATCCAGCCTGGGTAGCTGAAGGGGGACCTAGCAAGGAGGGCTTGGAGGGGGCCACCTGTGGGGATCCTGTCCCCATGGGGAGAGAAGTGGCTTCCATCCCTCCAAGCCCCCAGAACCTGGCTGTACCAGATGCTGTGGGCATTGGGCAGTGCCCACCCTGCGCCAAGTATGGCCAGAGCTCTGGCTGGAAGGAGCACCGTGGCCCCCAGCCCTGTGCCCACTGTCCCCAAACCTTCGCACAGTGGGCCACCCATCGCCGAGCGCATGCAGCCAAGTACATGCAACCGAGTGCACCTACACCTGCAGCCAGTGCAGCAAGAGTTTCGTGCACCAGTCGACGCTCACCACCCACTACCGCAGGCACACCGGGGAGCAGCCCTGTGAGCGCGAAGCTCTTTGGCCGCCTGTCCAGCTGCTGGGGCACTGGTGCACGCACACGGGCGAGAAGCCCTTCCAGTGCGCACAGTGTGACAAGCGCTTCACGCGCCTGGCCAGCCTGACTGTGCACCAGAGCGCGCACTTGGGCGAGCGTGGCTTCCAGTGCTCCGAGTGTGGCAAGTGCTTCGTGCAGAAGCCCAGCTTCCGGTGGCACCTGCGCGGACACTCGCAGGAGAAGGGCTATCCCTGTGGCCGGTGTGGCAAGAGCTTCACCTGTCCCTCCTGGCTTGTGTGCCACCAGGGCAGCCATGCCAGCCAGCCCTCTCCGTCTAGTGCGGTGTGTGAGAGGGGCTCCCCAACTGCTCCCCAACTGGGGAGCCCGGTTGCCTCCTCAAGGGCGCAATGTGGGGAAGGCCCCCCAGTGACCCTTCTGCTGTGCCCAGATTCGAGACTGCCAGGACCGAGCTGGGCCTCAGGGGGAGCCCTGGGGACAGGCAGCTGAGTGGTGGTGATCAGGAAGGTCTGGCGGGGTCCTGCAGTTTTCCCTGTCGTGTGAAGATGGAGAATGCAGGCTAGCGCCTGGAGAACTCCCCTAAGGGGCCACTAAGGGTGATTGGTGCTCCTTGAATCCAAGCAACCTCTCCTAAGGGGCACTCCTTGGCCAGGTCAGAGTCTCCTGTGCTGTCGTCTGGGCTTCCCAGGGACCGTGAGGTGGGC
The DNA here is from genome assembly GCA_008086735.1 of Cheirogaleus medius. NCBI lineage: Eukaryota > Metazoa > Chordata > Mammalia > Primates > Cheirogaleidae > Cheirogaleus > Cheirogaleus medius. Next base: position 611,289 of record VBSM01003176.1, on the reverse strand, counting down.
AGAGTGCCCACGGGCATCTTGCTGCAGGGAGGCAGGGCCCAGGGTGAGATCTGAGCCTCACTGGAGGGGACTGTCAGGGTGTGGGTTGGGGTGGAGGAGAGTGGCTTGCTGTCCTTGTTCCATTAGGGGAGTGACTTTTGAAGACGCTGGTTAGGAGATGGCGATTGCTTAGTGCCTACACGGGGAGCCAGGGCTTGCGTACCCTGAACCATGCCTCTTGCTTTCCTGGATGCTACCTGTGCAAGTTCTAAAGTGCTTCCCAGGTGGGCAGTAGTGCTGGGAGGCCCCAGCGGGAGGCCAGGCTGTACCCTGCCTCCTGTTTAACAGGCTGAGCCCAAGTGTCCCTCAGGCATGGATCCAAGAGCCTTGGTGAGCTGTCACAACATTCATGGGAACTTTCCATAACTTCAACACCCCCAGGCCCCCACCCCACCACCCTGTCACCTGGAAAGGCAGCTTTGTGGGCCATGTTGTCACAGAAGGGCCTGGGCTGGCGGTGGGCTGGCAGTAGCCTGGCGCTCCTGACTGGCCATCTTGGCCCCCATCGGCCCTGTCCAGTTGGTGTAAGATTTGCCTTCAAGCCATTGTTGTAGCAGGCAGGCAAAGGGGTCTTTCTGAAGATCCAACCTGTGCTGGCCACTAGGGGTACAAAGAAAACCAAGGCCTGGTCCCTAGCTATGGGGCTGTCAGGGGTGTCTGCCATCGATGGTGGCATGAGCAGAGCACACAGAAGTGCCAGCAGACGGTACAGGCTCCAGTAAAGGTTGCAGAAGCACTTAAACGTTGAAAGGAAGTGGGGAGAGAAACCTGGACATGGCCTGCCAGCATCTGAAAAGTCCCGGGACCCTGGTGGCCCCTGCCGCCATCCGAGCAATTTAGGCCAGTAACTTGGGCTTTTCAGGTGGGCCCTTGTGGATGGCTGGGACCCTGCCATTGTGCTAAATTGAATTCCTGCTCAGCTACTGGAGATCCAGCTGTGACCCCGACTTCCCCGGATCCCCTAGGAGTTCAGAGCCCCAGCTGCCAGGTAATCCCTGTTGCCCACCCCCACCCTGCCCCTGAGTACTTGAAACACATACATGTAGTTTCCGAGGACTAGTGCGGGAGAAGCTGGTGCTGTCCGTGCCGTCTTCCTCACTGGAGGGCATGGAGCAGACGTTAGTGAACCCCGGAGAGCTGCGCTCTGCCACGCAGGCGCGCTGCCTCCCAGCTTTCGCCATCTGTGTCTCGAGTAGGTCTTTGATGGAAGCTCTGTGATTTGCCATAATAACTTCAAATCTCTGTAAATAAGAAAATATTTATGAGGAATTGTAAATTTCCCCTCTCCTCCTTTACTCTGTGATTATTCTTATTCGTGACGCACTAACAGTATTTGACTCCAGGTTCCGGTGATTGGTGGTGAATTACAGTTACTTTCAATTGTGCTTCTGTTTGGAAGTTCTGAAAAAAGTTCTGGATGGACAGAAGTCCAGGACAGGGTTCCAAAGAAAGGTAGAGTCCAGGTGGGCTTGGAGGGCAGGGCCCTGCGCGTAGAAAGTACCCTGTGTTTGTAGAATGAATGAATAAAAATGTTAACATTTATTTACCACTTCCTACTTTGAATAATAGTTATACATTTACTGTATTTCACTGAACCTGAGATCCACCAATTGTAAGAGACACTTTTATTTTCTGTTTCACTAAGCAAAGAGAAAATGTGTCCATTTCACTATGACTGTTCTCAGTGCAGGCTGTTAAGTGCATCCCAACTTTAGACATGGTCCCAAATTGGGAAAAATACATGTGTGGTAGGTATTCTTTTAAGAAGTGATAACTAGCTAGGTGGCTGACAAGTTAACCAATAGTTACTTGCTATTCTCAATGTCAGATCAAAAGATCATTTTTAGACAAAGGTCCTAGAAGTGTGAAACTGGACCAAGAACAGCAATGGGTCCTATCAGATGGACTGGCAATAAGATCCTAGGCTGCTCTTGAATTTGACCTGGACCTCACTGTGTCACCTGGACTAGAGTTCAGTGGTGTCAGCATAGGTCACTGCAACCTCAAATTCCTGGGCTCGAGTGATGCTCCTGTCTCAACCTCTCAAGTAGCTGGGCCTACAAGGGCACGCTAGCATGCCCAGCTAATTTTTCTATTTTTTGTAGCGATTGGGTCTCACTGTGTTGCCCAGGCTGGCCTTGAACTCCTGGCCTCAAGTGATCTTCCTGCCTCAGCCTCCCAAAGTGCTGGGATTACAGGCCTGAGCCACAAAGCCTAGCCTCTGAATACTTGTTTTAAAAAGGGCCAGATTGTATGTATTTGTTATCTTACAGGCCAGTCTGTTGCAACCACTCAGCTCTGCCCTTGCTACAGGAAAGCAGCCATCGATCGTAAAGAAACCAGAGTGGCTGTGTTCCAGGGAAGCTTTATTTACAGGCACTGAAGTTAGAATTTCATATAATTTTCACATTCCACAAAATATTTTTCTAAAGTACAGCTAATATTTATGGAGCACTCTGTGACATTTTATAAAAACAGTTGTCTCATTTACTTCTCCCCAAATCCTATGAGGTCCCATCTTCTTTTTCTCACCTAGGCATTTAGAATTATCAAACCCATTCTTAGCCCAGGGAGCTGTACCCTGTGGCAGGCAGTAGTTTGCTGATGCCTGCTCTGAAGTTTCTCATTTCCTCCTCACGACTTCTGTCATCCCCAGTAACAGACGGGGAAGCAGAGGCCTAGACGGGAGCAGCGAGAAGGGGCTCAGATGGCACGCTGGGGGGTGCGGCCACACTCACGGCCCCACGGGCGGCCCCTCCCCGCCCTTCTCAGAGCTGCAGCCACCTCCTTGCTCCTTCCCTTCCTGCAGGTGAGAGGAGGTGAGCAGCACCTGAGAGGGCCCGGGCCACCCCCGGCTTCACCTGTAAGGAGCCGGGTTGTGTGCGGAGCACTCCAGACCACCGGGCCTGGGCACTTCTCTCTTCGCCACACGCTGTGGAGGCTGTTAGGTTTGTTCCAGATGGGAGCCCTAAAAGCATGCATAGGACGGAAGGCGATTAATCCCCCAGTCAGCTGCAGCTGGCATCCTCCCCCCCCCCCCAACCAGATGAAGTCTGTCCCTCCCTCCCTCCCCTGAGAAGGACGTCGCCGGGGCTGAAGGATGGATGTGACTGGGGCAGGCGTCCTAGGAGCTGGTTGTTCGAGAAAGAATTTATTACGAGCAGCCGTTCTGGCCCACTTATTTACTCCCCCCGGAAAACTCCCCTATAAAATCTACCGCTCTCGCTTTCCTGGGGTGGACGCTTTTTTAGCCTCCACCCATCTGCACCCAGATGCTCAAAATAAGCAGCATTTTGCTACACATGAGGCTTCGTGTGTCTCTCTCTCGGCTCCGGACCTAACAGAGGCCACTTACTTTCTCCCGATCTGGGTTGAATATTCCCTTCCCTTCTTTTACCCAGCCTTCCCCCTTCCTTGAGGAGCACAGGTCTCCAGGGAAAGCTATTCCTGGCCAGAGAGGCCACAGTCCCAGCAATCCAGAGACCCCCGCATCTGAGCAGCTCAGCAAAGCTGGGGAAGCTGGTCCTGAGCAGCCTGGAGGTGCTCGGAAGGGCCACTTCGCTGCTCCCTCTGCAGGCCACGTCCCTGCCCTGGACACAGGGACCAAGTGTCCCCCTGCAGGGGGACAGTGGGGTTGCCACACAGCACCACGAACTGGGTGGCTTAACAACAGAAGTCTATTCTCACAGTTCTGGAGGCCAGAAGTCAGAAATCAAGTGCCGGTAGAACCTGCTTCCTCCGAGACTCTGGGTAGGACCCTTCCTCGCCTTCTCCTCGCTTCGGGCGGTAGCTTCCGTCCCTGGTGTTCTTGGCATGCGGTCGGAGCTCTAGTCTCCACCCCGTCCTCACGTGACACTCTTTCTGTGTGTCTATGTGTCTTCTCATCTTATGGGGACACCAGTCATGTTGGCTTAGGGCCCACCCTAATGACCTCATCTTGAATTGACCCTGCTTCCAAATAAGGTACATTCACAGGGACCAGAGGTTAGGGGCTTCAACATATCTTTTTAGGCAGCAATTCAACCCACAACAGGGACATTACCTCTGGGCCAACACGCGCAGTGAAGATTCCTCTCACCCCAAGCACCAGAGTGCGTCTCCTAACGGGACAACGGTGTGAATGACACGGGAGGACGTTCACGTGCGAAAGCCAGAATAGGGAGAAGCTGTCTGGACGTGAACCCCACCTTCTCCACCTGCGATCCAGTGCCCTACGCTCCAGCCCCAACACACTGGCAGGTGACTGTCCCTTTTCTCCAGTGGAGTCACACTCAGGGCTCACATTGCTTATTAGTCCTGCAGGGGCCCTCGGGCCTGAACACCTCCTCTCCGGGCTCCTGTCCCCCAGCGCTGTGCGCAGCACCCGTCCTCAAACCTGGTCAAGGCTGCACTGGATTCCTTTGCTCCTGCTGCCTCGTTCACCTGGATTCCTCCCCACCCCCTTGTTTATTAGTAAGCGCCTCAGGGTGCAAGACCCAGTCCAGATAGGGAACATGCCACTGCTTCAGCCTCACCCTGCGTATGATTCACGCTGCTCTTCTGTGTTCCCAGAGTAGTTGCCATGTGTTGCCGTGTCCGGCAGCTCCACCAAGCTGAGCTCAGGAACTATGGGGTCATTAGAGTCGGGCACGCAGCAGGCACCTAAGGCCCAACTACATCTCAGAGAGAACCAAGTCTCCAGGAACAAAAGACAAGGAAGACGTCCTGTGACTACCTATTTACTTTACAACAACTATTTTTCTCTCTGTCTCCATAAAAGCAGCAAACCACCTGGCCTCGCTACTGGCATCTCCCTTCTCTTTGGGATGCCACGCTCTCTGCTCTTTCCACCCCTCTCTCTCTCTGTCCTTCTAAAGGGTAAAGTAAATGTTACTTTTATATATCTTAATCTCTGTGTGAAAAATCTTTCTCCACCCGCGACATGAGCACCTACTAGCCTTTCCACCCTAGCAATAACTTTCACGGAATCTGACGGCTCCGTGCAGCAGGAGCAGGTTGCCAGTCTCCCTTGATTCGGTAAACTCCACCAAGAAAACTGAGAGCTGCAGCGATGGCCCCCTGTGGCCATGTCTTGGCCACTCGTGTCTTCTTTTGGAGAACCACCTTTCTTCCCCATACTATAGACAGAGATTCTGAGTGGGAGCAGATATATTCTTACAAGATCTTGCTTCTGAAATAGTTATACCACTCGTGCCCTACCCCCGTCACAGTGGTTGGTCATGGATAGGCATAGACCTAAAGCCAAACCAGTTAGAGCCCTTCCCTAGGATTTTTCAGACTTCTCTCCGGCAACCAAAGTGTGGAGATGTGAACCTACACGTATTGGAGGCAGGGTGTCAGCTGTGTGCAGAGACTGGTCTGAGACATTACAGCTGACTTAAGAGGGAACCAAAGAAGAAAGCTGGAGGGAGAGAGTCCTGATAGTATTTGAGCTCCTGGAAGTCAGCTTCTTCTCTGTTTACATTGCTGTGACCCAATACATTCCTTCTTTTATTTTCTATCAGTTGAAATTTGATCTCTGCTATTTATCACATAATACAATATGATTCTAAAGGTGAACTGCTATTAGTAAGAAGCAGGATGCCAGCAGGGGGTATAGCTCAGTGGTAGAGCATTTGACTGCAGATCAAGAGGTCCCCAGTTCAAGTCTGGGTGCCCCCTTGCTTGCTTTGCTTCTAGAATCCTTGGAGCTCATCTTTTGGGAGATAGTATTTGGGGAGAAAAGGTGGTGAGAAAGGAGAAATGAAAGAGTATTAATGAGCTGGAGAAATGAGTGCTGGGTAAACAGAATCAACAGATGTCCACCAGAGGGAGTGATGTGATCAGATTGAAACTTGAAACAAAACAAAGCCTTGTCTGGCCCAACAGTGTTTGGGCTGGAGGAGGACGAGGCAGGAAGAGATGCTAGACAGCTGCAATGAGGATGTAATGAGTGAGTGGAGCAGGGCTGAGCATTGCACTCTCTCACCTGGAGGTCTAGTCCCACCGCCCTGCAACCTTCCCTTTCCCTTTCCCTTCCTCCATGCTGTGGGCAAAGACATCAAGGAAATATTTTCTTTGTTGGCCTGCACAGAACGCTCAAGCCCCAGAGAGCCCTTGGCCTTGCCAGCAGAGACTCCTTCTGGAGGTCTGAGACTAGGAAGGCGATGACATCGCCCTTTGGCGGATACATCTGCAGCGGGGATATTTCTCTGGACCGTGACCTCCTTGGGTGCCGAGATGAAGTCCTCATCAGCTAGGGGTCCCCAGAACACAGCACAGATTGAAACACGGTAAGGGCTCAATAATTGTCTGCTGCTGGGGAAAAGAATCCTTAATTCAATAAATGGTGCTGGGAAAACTGGATAGCCACATGTAGAAGACTGAAA
>VBSM01003176.1:585531-596448 GCA_008086735.1 Cheirogaleus medius | reverse complement strand
AAAAAAAAAAAAAAAAAAAAAAAAAAAGAAATAAAAAAGGAGACATTATAATTGATACCATAGCCTTAAAAAAAAAAGAAATACAAAAATCACACATGACTACTATGAAAACCTCCACACACACAAACTACAAAATCTAGAGGAAATGGATAAATTTTTGGAAACACATAACCTCCCGAGCTTGAATCAGGAAGAAATAGAAATCCTGAACAAACCAATAATGAGTAAACAGATTGAAACAGTAGTAAAAAAATCTCCCAACCAAAAAAAGCCCTGAACCAGGAGGATCCACAGCTGAATCTACCAGACCTACAAAGAAGAATTGGCACCAATTCTACTGAAATGGTTCTGTAACATCAAGGAGGAGGGAATCCTCCCTAATTCATTCTGCAAAGTCAGTTTCACTGTGGTACCAAAGCCAGGAAAGGAAACAACAACAACAACAACAATAATAAAAACTGTAGACCAATATCCCTTATAAACATAGATGCAAAAATCCTCATCAAAATACTAACAAACTGAATTCAACATCACATCAAAAAAATAATCCACCATGCTCAAGTGGGATTCATCCCAGGCATGCAAGGATGGTTCAATATACACAAATCAATAAATGGGATTTACCACATAAACAGAATTAAAAACAAAGACCATATGATCATTTTACTAGTTGTAGAAAAAGCATTAGATAAAATCCACCACACCCCTTTATGATAAAAACCCTAAACAAACTAAGCATAGAAGGAACATACCTCAAAATAATGAAAGCCGTACATGGCAAACCCATGGCCAACATCATACTGAATGGGGAAAAGCTGAATACATTCCTCCTAAGAACCAGAACAAGACAAAGATGCCCACAGTCACCACTTCTATTCTATATAGTAAAAGAAGTTCTAGCCAGAGCAATCAGGCAAGAGAAAGAAACAAAGGGCATCCAAATCAGGAAAGAGGTCAAACTGTCCCTATTTGCTGATGATGTGATCTTATATGTAGAAAACCCTAAAAACTCCACCAAAAGACTCTTAGAATTGTTAAATTCAGTAAAGTTTCAGGTTACAAAATTAATGTATACAAATCAATAGCATTTCTGTAGGCTAATAACAATCAAGCTGAGAGCCAAATCAAGAACTCAATACCATTCACAATAGCTATGAAGAAAATAAAATATCTAGGAATATGCTTAACCAAGAGGGTGAAAAATCTCTACAAGGAGAATTACAAACCACTGGTGAAAGAAATCATAGATGACATAAACAAATGGAAAAATTTCCCATGCTCATGGAATGGAAGAATCAACATTGTTAAAATGTCCATACTGTCCAAAGTGATTTACAGGTTCAACACAATTCCCAGCAAAATTCCAATGTCATTTCTCACAGATCTAGAAAACCTAATCCCAAACTTTATATGAAACCAAAAAAGCCTGAATAGCCAAAGAAATCCTAAGCAAAAAGAACAAATCTGGAGGCATCACATTACTAACTTCAAATTATACTACAAGGCTACAGTAATGAAGACAGTATGGTATTGGTATAAAGACAGACACATAGACCAATGGCACAGAATAGAGAACCCAGAAATAAAACCATATAGCTATGACCAACTGATTTTTGACAAAGCAGACAAAAACATACAGTGGAGAAAGGATGCCCTATTCAACAAATGGTGCTGGAAAAACTGGATAGCCACATGCAGGAGAATGAAACTGGATTCCTTTCCCTCACCATATGCAAAAACTAACTCAAGATGGATTAAAGACTTAAATGTAAGAACTGAAACCATAAAAGCTCTAGAAGTAAATGTAGGAAAAATACTTCTAGACATTTAGCCTAGACAAAGAATTTATGAATAAGACCCCAAAACAAATACAGCAATAACAAAAGTAAATAAATGGGATAATTAAACTAAACAGTTTCTGCACAGCAAAGGAAATAATCAACAGAGTAAACAGATAACCTACAGATTGGGAGAAAATATTTGCGAACTATATATCTGACAAAGCGTTAATATCCAGAATCTACAAAGAACTCAAACAAATCAGGAAGAAAAAAACCAATTCCATCAAAAAGTGAATGAAAGTCATGAACAGACTCTTCTCAAAACATAGACAAATGACCAAGAAACATGAAAAAATGCTTAACCTCACTAATTATCAGGAAAATACAAATTAAAGCCACAATGAGATACCACCTTAACCCTGTCAGAATCACCATTATTAAAAGTTAAAAAACAATAGATGTTGGTGTTGTTGTGGCAAAAAGGGAACACTTATACATGGTGGGCAAACTTGTACAACTTCTGTGGAAAGCAGTATGGAAATTCCTCAAAGAAATATAAGTAGACCTACCATTTGATCCAGCAATCCCACTACTGGGTATCTACCCAAAGGAAAAGAATTCATTTTATAAAAAAGACGCCTGTACCTGAATGTTTATTGCAGCACAATTCACGATAGCAACAATATGGAAACAAACTAAGTGCTCATCAACTGATGAGCCAATAAAGAAAATGTGGTGTGTATACACACACGCGCACGCGCGCACACACACACTATACCATGGAGTACTACTCAGCCATTAAAAGGAATAAAATAATGTCTTTTGCCGCAGCTTTAATAAAACTGGAGACTATTATCCTAAGTGAAGTATCTTGGGAATGGACAAACAGCACATGTTCTCACTCATACGTGGAAGCTAAACAAAGGTCATAAGAGCAGTAATGGGCACTGGAAACTAAGAAGGGAGGAGGATGGGGGATCAGGGATAAAAATCTACCTATCGAGTACAATGTACACTATTCTGGTGATGGGTACACTGAAATCCTTGACTTGAAAAGAATACAATTTATCCACATAATAAAAAAACTCTTGTACCCCTTATATTTTATGAAATAAAAAAGAAAACCCCCCAGAAAAACAGAAATTCTGTCTTCTTCATTTAGACTGGTAATTTCATTTCTTGAGGTAGTGTTTTCCTCTTGAAGCTTCCAGATTCATATCTCAGAAGTTCAACTTTTACTGTATCTCACTTCACAGGATTTGCAGGTCATACGTAACTTCTTTTTGTTTGGCTGGGGTGATAACTCTAACTTTTTTTTGTCAGCTCCTGTAACTTTTTTCTCCAGTTCTATCTCTGCTGTTATGACCAGACACTGAAATGTTTACCTTAAAGGTCTAGAAAAGCAGTGGTTCCTCCAGTATAACTTGATTTCTTTTTTTTTTTTTTTTTTTTTTTTCCATCTTGTAATGGGGGTACAAATACTGTTTGGGTTACATACATTGCCCCTCCCCCCCCTCCCCCCCAACTTGATTTCTTGATGCACTTAAATTGTTCCATGTACCCAGGAAATTTCCCATGCTTTTACTAAGAGAAGTGCATTCTTCCGCTCAAGGTAATTGTAATTGTTTTTTGTTTACATTTCTCTATAGTATGGTATACACTCATAACCATGGGCACACACTCTACCTGTGTTTGATTAAATTCAAGTACCTTTTTCATGTGGTTTAACTTCCAGGTTATCTAAATGGATTTTCCATGAGGAGAAACAATGACACTGCAAGAGGATTTTTTTTCTTTTTATCCCAACCATTTTGGTAACTGGCCTAATAAACAGATATTACATTTTATCAAGATAATTTCCTGTATTGTCTTCATTAGGAAGGAAGTGAAGAGCTGTCCTGCCTGGAGGAGACGGCCAGGGAGATTTGCCAGATGGAGAAGCTGGGGAGGCCTCCAGGCCAAGGGAGGAAAAAGAAAAAGATTTTTTAAAAAACTGGGTCAGTTGTGTCTGGAACTCACTGAGGCTTGAGACTGATACATTATACCAAGGCAGGTGAGTTTATCCACCCCATACACATCTGGGAAGGCTGAATTTCCACCGCGATAAGTGAGACTCAGTCACTGCCTTTGGAGGAAAGCCCGTGACACCCACAGCTGTTTCTAGAGATGAGGACACAGATTGAGCACAGGGTGAACACAGCATGGTTACTACCTGGGAAAGGGTGGGAGTTAAGTGCCAACATGGGTGACCAGCGCAATTATTCGCCTCCTTCTATCTACTAGACTAAAAGTGATCCTGGCAGGGGGCACCCAGATTTGAACTGGGGACCTCTTGATCTGCAGTCAAATGCTCTACCCCTGAGCTATACCCCCAGGCCTATTGGTATGTCTTAATTGCACCTTTAGAACTGTGTAGCTGACAGCTATTTCTGGATTCACAGCCAAGCTCCTGCCTGGGGTGGGGACACCTGCCACATGACAGCCTGGCCCTCCCTGCCATCCCTCACTCCCTGGTCCACCTGTAAACACCTACTGACCCTCCATGTGCCAGGCGCAGCCTTCCTTGCCTCTGCCACCCGCCTCCCGTCGGCCCTGCAGCGGGCAGCCATTGGCTTTCCCAGCTTACCAGAAGCCTGGCTCCTCTCCCGCTCTCCTGCTCTCCTGCTCTGGGGCACTGGGGAGCAGAGAGGGCTCTGCACAGACAGACGGGCAGGTCCTGGACAAGAGCCTGGCCACGACCCCATGCCCTGAGACACAAGACCCTTTCTCCCTTTCCACCGTATGTGTCATGCATCCAACCCCCTACAACCTGCTAGGTGTTGTGGAGAAGTGAGGTGAACCAGCTCCAGATTCCCTCTCAAGAAGAAAACTCATGGGGCCGGGCAGGCAGTGGGGGACGCTGGGGAAACACTGTGGTCACTGGCTGTGAGTCACAAGGGCACGGAAGACCTGGTTCCTCGACTCCTAGCAGAGCAGGAGGCAGCTCCACCTGAGCCGCAGGGCAAGGGACAGCAGGGCAGGGCGCTGTCCTCTTGCCTGTGTGCTGGGCCTGGCATGGGGGGACAGAGCCAGGAGAGACGCCCCCTGCCCCCACCGGCAGAGAAGCCACAAAGGGGATTCACTCCCCCTGTCCCTTCCCAGCGCCCTGCCCCACCCATGCTCTCCCATGGAGCCAGACTCCAGTCGTCCATGAAGCTCACGCGGACTTTGGGTAAGTAGCGATTTTGTCCAGAACACCGAGGAGGGTCCTGACACCCGTGGGCTGGCCGCACAGGTCTACCTAGCACTCAGGAGGAATCTCATGCCTCCTGTGCTTCCTTCTTTGCTCAAGGCCACTTCAGCATATGAGGACTGAGCACAGCCTCCCTGAACTGCCCCACGGATGTGATATTTGTAGCCAGCTCAGCGGAGGGAGTGTCTGGGCCCAGCACCTGCCCAGGTGGAACCTCTCCCTCAGCAGCCTTGCGTGGGCCCCTTGTCCCCAGCAGCGAGGCCACCGGCTGACCCCTCCCCAGACCTGCAGTCTCTGTCTCCACCATGTCCCCTCTTCCCAGCCCCCCAACACTGTTGGGTACTAACAAAATACTTATCCAGCTTAGAGTTAAATTTAGTAAATAGCGTACGTGCCCTGCCCAGAACATTTAAGAGTCATGTGTAACAAACAAGGTCCATGTAACAAACAAAATTGCTGCTTAGAGGCATAACAAAGGGTCTGAGTTTCTGCAAATAGGCAAGAGCTGCCCAGCCCCACGTTAATAGGGGCCTGGAGGCCACACGATAAGCACATTGTTCCTATTATTGTTGCGTGGCCCTGTAAGATGGCTGGATAGTCAATGACGGGTAAGATTCCTCAAGGAGGAACAACCTAAGACAGGCACAGCCGCGGGGGGCGGGGCAGCCAAGAGGAACTGAGGATGGAAAGTGCCCCCTGTGGCTGCCTTGCTTAACCGTTGCTTATCTCAGCCTGTGACCTATGCTTTGAGCAACTGCCTGGAAACCTTGAGTCAGGGGACATCTGTGTCCTTAGGCTACGTGTTCCAGAATTTATGGCCATTGCTGCAATGCCTGGGTGGTCATGTATAAGGAAGTAACTTTGATTTTTTAGGGTATAAAAATAAAATGACTGGTGTGCTCTGCACTGCAGTCTTGTACCATCTTTGTGTGTCTCTGTGTCTTTCTTTTGTGTTTTGTGTTCATCCCCCGTCCTGCAAACGGGCCACGACACAACACTGGGTGAAGACCTGTCAGAGCAGCTTTGCTAGGACATGGATGGAAGGAGCTAACACCAGCCCAGGGTACAGCAGGTCAGACTTGTCCCCTTGGAAGGTGGGATATAAAGGAAGGCACAGAGAGAAGACACTGTGAGGACAGAGTCTGTGGGAGAGGCAGAGCCACTGGGGCTTGGGCCTTGGGGACACATGTGGCCTTCTGGATCTTTGAGTACAACCTTTAGATGGAATCTAAATTTTAAAGAATAAATCCTTCTAATAACGGGATTTGTCCTGTGAAGTTTGGATTTAGTTGAGAGGCTGCACTTGGGGATTTGGAGGGCCACAGATTCCCCACCCCTTCCAGAGGCCCTCCCTGGGCTGAGAGTGAGGTTCACTGAAGACCCTGCACCAGAGCTCCTGTCCTGGTAACTCTGTGTAGACTTAGGGGAAAACGCTAGAGTCAAATGTCCTTTCTATGTGTGAAAGCTGGTGCCCTTATCACAGTCCCAGAAAGAGGGAAAGAGGGGGTGAGAAACTAGTCAAGGTGGAAAGGAAGGACAGGAGGGCAGACCACAGTAGGGAAGGCTTGCCAGTTTCTGGAACATGCAGAAAAGACAGTGGATTATAAATATACAGATATCCTTGGTGTAGTGCCATCGTTGAAAAGGTGCTAATGAGTACCTACACACAGGTGGGGGTATAGCTCAGGGGTAGAGCATTTGACTGCAGATCAAGAGGTCCCTGGTTCAAATCCAGGTGCCCCCTACTTCTTTGACCCTTTTAATCACTGAAGCAGATGCTGGGATTTCTGCCACTTCTCCCCACCTGTGGCCATTAAATTAATGTGCTTTGTCTTGTGATAAAATTTAGAGTCTGGATCAGGACAAGCTCCAAAAACCCTCCCCTGACCATCCTCCACATGACAGCTACCCGGTCACATTTGACCAAAGAGGTGACCAAGTAACTTCGGCCCAGCAGGGATGCTGGGACTCTTGCCCTTGGTGGCCTGTGTGTGGATTTCACTTTCTCGGTCTTAATGTCTCACTTCCTCAGCCTCTCTCATTTCCAGAAGGAAGGCACAGGCTATCTCTTTGTTCTTGTTACTACCCTCCATGAGGTATGGAGGGAACATACACATCTTCCTTCCTCCCAGGGACAACAGCAATGATTTGAAAACCATGTCAAAAGCCATCTTTTTCTTCTCCTGGGAACTTCTCAGAGGTGCTGCCTCTACTACAGACTCTGGCTGCTGAATTTCCTTCTTCCTTCCTTCTCTACTACCACTTCTTTCTTGCCCTGGGTTAGTATTTCCTAGGCGAGAATGCCTAGAAGTAGACCCTATTTTATATTATAATTTTTAAAAATTCAGATAAAATATTTAATACATATAAATAAGTGTAAAGAATCTTGTAGAGGCCCTGTCAGAATGGCAATTATTAAAAAATCAAAAACCAATAGATGCTGGCATGGATGCAGAGATAAAGGAACACTGTACGCTGTTGGTGGGACTGCAAACTAGTATAACCACTATGGAAAACGGTATGAAGATTCCTCAAAGAAATAAATATACCATTCTATCCAGAAATCCCACTACTAGGTATCTACCCAAAGGGGAATAAGTTATTTTATAAAAAAGACACCAGCACTTGAATGTTTATCATAGCACAATTCACCAATCACAAAGATGTGGAATCGACCTAAGTGCCCATCAATACACAAGTGGATTAAGAAAATGTGGTGTGTGTGTGTATAGACACATATCACGGAGTACTACTCAGCCATAAAAAGGAATGAAATAATGTCTTTTGCAGCAACTTGGATGGAAGTGGAGACCATTATCCTAAGTGAAGTATCTCAGGAATGGAAAAACAAATACCACATGTACTCTCTAATAATTGGGAACTAATAGATGGGCACACATGGGCACAAAGAGATGTAAAGGTCATTGGAAATCAAGAAGGGGGAGGGAAAAGGGATAAAAACTACCTATTGGGTGTAGTGAACACTATTCAGGTGATGGGCACACTAAAATCCCCAACTTAAGCATTATAAAAGGTATCCATGTAACAAAAACATTTGTACCCCCTTAATATTTTGAAATAAAAAAAAAGAAATTTTCAGAGGATTCTACATTTTCCTTGAAGGACAAAGCAATTTGAAACAATCTTTTTTATGAGGACAAATTAAAATTTGTAAAATATGAAAACCATTTCATTAAAAGCATCAAAGAGCTAACTAGTTAGACAGGAAATACCAGATGTAGCCTTAGAAAAGGATGGGAAGCAGAAAGTTAAGCCTTCACATCAGAGGCTGCTTTGGCCCTGAGAGTGTTTTTCAGTCCAAAAGAAGCAGCTGAGAAGCTGAGTGGAACTTTTGGAAGCCTCTCAGGACTAGGGGGATAGAAGTCAGAATTATGGGCCTAACTAAAGTACAGACACTAGTAAAACCAACTCTGGCTTTGGACTAGGACCCTAAGGAATTAGAGTAAACTGAAAGAAAACCAGCCACTGTAAGAATTCATGGCTAGGTTTTGTAATAGCTGAAAAACTGAAGCCTTTCTGAAATTATGCTAAGGTGTCCTAACTGCTTTGTCCTAACCTGGAAAAAGCAAATAAAGAAAGACATTATCATCCCTGGCTGAAAATTAGTTCTACAAATAAAATTTTAAATAAAATGAAAATGTGTAGCATATAGTCAAGGGTAACCATGTATATGGGGAAGCAAAAAATTATGAATGATAATCAATAGAAACAACAGACCATAGAACTAAACAAAGAGACTTTGGGTGTTAGAAACACCAGGAACATGCTGTAAAATAACAATGCTGATTGTGTTCAAGGAGATAAAAGCCAAGCTTTAAAATTTCAATAGGAAATTGAAAAGCATAAAAATTAACTGAGGAGATCTGAAAAGAGGACAAAATAGAAATTTTTTATCTAAAAATACAATAAAATTAACAACTCAATGAATAGATTAATCAAAGAGAAAATCAGTGAACTAAAACATTGGGAAGAAAAATCATCCCTTATAACGCATGGAGAGACAAAAGTGTGGCAAGCACAGAAGAGAAGGTAATAAATATAGAGTATACAATGAGAAAGTCTAATGTATATTTCATTGGGATCTTGAAAGAAGAAATGAGAGAGAATAAAGTAGATGCAGTATTGAAGAGACAATGGCTGAGACTATTTCATAACTAATGAAAGACATCAATCCTTACATTCAAGGATGCCAATGAATCTCAAGCATAATAAACAAAATTAAGCTTGTTTGGCAAGTTAGATGAGTTTATTAGAGGTTACTTACACAGAGCTTTCAATTCCTGAGTGGCACAGAAATTCTTCAAAGAGTAAGATCTGCACTGCCTGCCCATGATGCAATCTTAAATTCCTTCTGCACGTGATACTGAGCTCTCACTCGAAATCATTGCATGTTTACATATGATACATGTTAGACATGTGCAGTACCTCCCGTTAGGTGGGGACTTTAGTATTACAATTAGCTAAATGGTGCTATAAGGCAACTAAGCAGCTTAAAACAGTTTAAACCAGTCCTGAGACTTATGACCATCTATGCAAAAGGAGCTACTTAAGAATACCCTTTGTGCTTTGTATTTCTTTCTGCTTCCTTGCTTTGATCTATATCTCTAACTTCAAAAGAAACCTAAATAAGTCCTGTTAAACATAAAAAGGCAGTGGTGGGGAACTTGTATTTTTCCTTCATAATCAAACTTTAAAAATCTAAAGACAAAGAGAATCTTAAAAGCAGTAAGAGAGAAGCAACTCATCACACACAATGATCTTCAATAAGTTATTTCAGATTTCTCATCAGCAACTTTGGAGGTTGGAAGGTAGTGGGATAATATATTTAAAGTACCAAAAGAAAAAAACCTATCAACCAAAAATCCTATATCCAGCAAAACAGTCCTGTAGAAGTGAGAGAGAAATTAAGATATTTCCAGATAAACAATAGCTGAAGAGTTTGTTACCACTAGGCATTCCCTGCAAGAATTGCTCCTGCAGGGTGAAATAAATGTTCACTAGACAGTAACTTGAAGCCATATGAAGAAAGAAAGATCTCAATAAAGGTAAATACATGGGTAAATATTAAAGCTAATATTATTGCAACAACAGTTTGTAACTCCACTTGTTTTCTACATGATTGAAAAGACTAATATATTTATTATTTATTTATATATATATACATTTCATTTTTTAAGAGATAGGGTCTTGCTCTGTCGCCCAGACTGAAGTGCAGTGGCACAATCATAGCTCACTGCAACCTCAAACTCCTGGGCTCAAGCTATCCCCCCACCTCAGCCTCTCAAGTAACTGAGATGACAGGCATGCACCACTGTGCCTGGCTAATGACTAATGCACTTAAAGGAATTATTAGTTCATGTTTGGGGGCACACAATGTATAAAGATGCAATTTTTGAAAACAACAACCAATAAGGGTAAGGATAAAGCTGTTAAAGGATCAGAGTTTTTGTATGTTATGGAAGTTAAGATGGTATGAATTCTAATCAGAGTGTTGTAACATTATGATGCTAAATGTAATCCCCATGGTAATCACAAAGAAAATGTCTATAGAACATATAAAAAGAAATGAGAAAGAAATTTAGACATTTCACAATAAAATGAAAACAAAATAATAATGCAGAAATGGGGGACAAAAATGCTATAAGGAATAAATAGCAAAATGACAGAAGTAGGTTCCTCCTTAACAATAATTACTTTAAATGTAAATGGATTGAACTCTCCAATAAAAAGACAGAGATTGGCAGAGTAGATTTTTAAAACATGGTCTGACTATATGCTGTCTACAAGAGACTTGTTTTACATCCAAAGACACAAATAGATTGAAAGTAAAAGGATGGGCCGGGCGCGGTGGCTCACGCCTGTAATCCTAGCACTCTGGGAGGC
>VBSM01003176.1:567498-585431 GCA_008086735.1 Cheirogaleus medius | reverse complement strand
AAAAAAAAAAAAAACCAAGAAAGATCTGAAATCAATAACGTAGCTTTAAAATGTAAGGAAGTAGAAAAGGAAGAATACACTAAACTCAAAGCTAGCAGAAGGAAAGAAATAATAAAGGTTACAGCAGAGATAAATAAAGTAGAGAATTAGAAATATAAAGCAAAATAGAGAATAGAAAATCAATAAAACCGTAAGTTGGTTCTTTGAAAAGACAAAACTGACAAACCTTTAGCCAAGTGTACTAACGAAAAACAGAGAAGACTCAAATTACTAAAGTCAGAAATGTAAGTGGCAACATTACTACCAATTTTAGGGAAATAAAAAGGATTATAAAAGAGTATATGAACAATTATATGCCAACATACTAGATAACCAAGATGAAGTGGAAAAACTCCTAAAAACACAAAACCTATCAAGAATAAATTCCAAAAAATTTAAAAAGCTGTATAGACTTATGATTAGTAAGTAGATTGAACCAGCAATCAAAAACCTCCCAAGAAAGAAGAGCCCTGGGCCTGGTGTCTTCCCTGAATTTTATGAAACATTTAAAGAACAACTAACACCAATCCTTCTCAAACTTTTCCAAAAAATCGAAAAGGAAGGAACACTTTCTAAATCATTCTAGGAGCCCAGCATTACCTCGATACCAAAGCCAGACAAAGACACCACAAAGAAAGAAACAGACCAATATCCCTTGTGCACATTGATGTAAAAATCCTCAACAAAATACTAGCAAACCAAATTAGTAGCATATTAAAAGGATTATACACAATAACCAAGTGGGATTTATTATTGGAATGCAAGGATGGTTCAATATATGAAAATTGATCAACATAACATATTACATTAACAGAATGAAGGGAAAAACCCCCACATGCTCCTCTAAATTGATGTAGAAAAAGTATTCGACAAAATTCAACACAATTCCATGATAAAAACATTCAACAAGCTAGGAATAGAAGGAAACTATCTCAATATAATAAAAACATGTGGAAAAACCATGTCAAACAACATATTCAATGGTGAAAGACTGAAAGCTTTTTCTGTAAGATCAGAAACAAGAAAGGATGCCTTCTTTCACCACTTTTATTCAATGTAGTACTGAAAGTTTTAGCCAGAGCAATTAGGCAAGAAAAAAAAGTTATCCAAATTAGAAAGGAAAAAGCAAATTTATCTCTGTTCATGGATGATATAATCTTACATGTAAAAATCCCTAAATATTCCACAAAAGGCCTAGTTCTTACCCTTGCAAAGTACACATTGCAGAGCCCAGAGCCCAGGTCAGGGAGAGTGGGAAGATCAGAGGAGTGGGAGCTGAGTTAAACACATCAACTCAGGGAGGAAATGTTGTCCTCTGATTCTTCGGCCTTTGTTGGAAGAAACTGGACTCAGTAAGGGGAGACAAAATTGGAACTCCTTTTCTATCTTTAGTAACCAAAAGGCTAGGGGGCACCCAGATTTGAACTGGGGACCTCTTGATCTGCAGTCAAATGCTCTACCCCTGAGCTATACCCCCTGCTGTGTTAGTGAGGTCCAATAAACAACCTTTCCCTGTTTAGCCACACCCAGGGCTGCTGTCCCAGATGGGTTTCTGAGTTGCCAGGCCTGCTTTACTGCTAACTCATCTTCCTGTCTTAGAGGTAGCAGCAGGTTCCCGTAACCCACCCCTCTGCCACCTCTCCATCCTTAGTCCCTGGGAAAGGGCAGTGACCTAAGGATCATTCCTCTGATAACCGGAAAGATCTATAGAGACATCTATATTGTGGGTTTTGTGCTGAGCACCTGAAAAGAGACTCAAAATGTGCAATGGCCTGGCCAACCCCACAACACCTCAAAGGTAGAACCCACATTTTCTGGATGCTGGGTTATAGCTCTCCCCACAAAGCCACAGCCAAGAACTCATGCTGACCTTCTCTTCTGTTGCCCTAAATCTCCATATAGTCAACCCTTTTATCTGGCTTAAATGAGCCCTCTGAAGAAATGACTGAAGACGTGATTGTCTCTAAGCCCTAAGACCACCCTCGTGTGCTCTGCTCTGTGATGCTGGGTCAAGGGCTCTGCAAACAACACTTCTCCTTTGCCAGCTTCCTGGCTGGTCCTGCCGATAGGGCTCTAGGAAGGCCAGAGGAGGGAGAAGCTTTGGGCTCCTGTGTGTGTCACCTGGCAGTGACAGTTCAATCCAGAAGCAACAGTGATTAGCTGGCGACATCACAGGACCAGCGACGTCGTAACTCCTCCCAGACACTAGCACCTCCTTAGGGGTCTGGGTCCCTCATCCACAGAGATACTCCTCAAGCGCCTAAGATTTTAACAAGTTCAACCTCTTCTATTTGTTCCCCCAGCCCAAGGTGACAACTGCTTCTTGAAGGCACCACCTACATGACACTTAGCCTTCCCTCTTTGCCCACACAGTTCTCTAATCCTGTCATCCTGCTAAAAAATATGTTGAGTTTTAACTCCCAGGACCTCAGAACAAGACTTTATTTGGAGATAGGGTTGCTGCAGATGTAATTAGTCAAAATGAGGTCATACTAAGATGGAGTGGGCCCTTAATCCAGCGTGACTAGTGTCTTTTATAAGAAGAGGAGAGGGACACAGGGAGAAGACAGCCACATGAAGATGCAGCAGAGGCTGGAGGGACGCATCTAAGCCAAGGAATGCCAAGGACTGCCAGCGAGCACCAGAAGCTGCAAGAGGCAGGGGAGGACCGTCCCCTAGAGCTTTCAGAGAGAGCACGGCCTTGCCGACACCTTGATTTTGGCGTTCTCTAGGAACTGTGAGATAAGACATTTCTGTTGTTTTTAGCCACCCATTCTGTGGTACTTTGTTAAGGCAGCCCTAGCAAACTGCTACACTGGCAAACAATTATTTTTATTGAATTCTCTCTGTTAAAATAATTGGTGCAGTTTTTTTGTCTCCGACTAGACCCTAGATGATACAGAAATTGCTACCAGTGGGGTACCAGGAAACGTACCCTCAAAGAAGGTATTGAGGATGGACTTGGTCTCGTCTTTGGTCTTTAAGGCAGTGCTGAGCACGGACTGGACCCTGAGTCACAGGGGATGGCCGTGAGCCATGTAGGCACTGTTTAATAGACTCTAGTCAGCCTCTTCCATGAGGGGATTAGACTATAGACCGTAATCGAGTAAAACTTGATTTTGTCAATTCAGCTCAAGGAGAAAAATGCAACCCTTCAAATGGGGCACCTGTGTTTGAACCACATACCTCTTGACCTACAGGCAAATGCTCTACCACTGGGCTACACCCCTTCTTACAAATGGAGGCATCTAATTTGTACTTCCTTATCCTTCCACTCACACACATACAGGTACTCATTCTGACTCAGCAGAGAGCTGCTGTTCTTGCTCTACCTAAATGGAACTTCTTATGCCATAACTATCCTCTTTTTTCAAAAAGGCACCATCATTTCTTGGCACCAGCTAGGAAGCTCATGGAAGGCTCCATCTGAGACAACAAAGTCTGTGCCTGGCTTGTATACAGGCAGAAGGTGAAGCCCCAAAGAAAGGTGCTGCTTACTGAGCAAGGATGGGAACTTTCACTGCTAGCTTTTCAGTTGAAAAATAGATTCTTCAGCAAGAATCCTGTTGGTTTAGCCAGAATCCTCCCTACTCCTGATGTTGCTTCTTAGTAATTTTCCATACACCAAGCCTGCACCAGTGGCTGACCACCACAGCTCCAGGAGTGCAGAGCCTGGCTGCAGGATCAGCTATGACTCTGGTCTTGCACAGCAGAGAAGCCAACTCCCACCACCCTCACTTCCAGCTAGAGGAACAATCTGGCAGTCCTGCCCAGGGTGAATCTGCCCTTGAGCCAACCAAACTGCTGCACACCCTCCCTGGACCAGGAGAAGCCCTCAAGCCTCTGAGCAGCTGATATGCTCCTGGGCATTAGAATCAGCCCTGCAATGTCCCACCCATGGAAGCACTGCATCTGTGTCCTGGGCTAAGATACAGCCCTGCAGGCTGGCCCTGGCAGACAAGCCCCCAGTCTGGCTGAGCAACTGTGAGCCCATGTCCTGGGCCTGAGAAACAGCTCCATGGGCTACTCTCAGCAAACATGCCCCCAGGCCAGCCAAGCAGCTGTGCACCCACATCCCAGGCCTGAGAAGCAGCTTCATGGGCTGTCCCTGGAACATATACCCCCAAGGTGGCCAGGCAGTTGTGTGCCCTCATCCCAGGGCACAGAAACAGCCCCATGGGCCACCCTCAGTAGTTCTGCACTCAACATCAGCCAAGAAGGAGTGCGGCTGCATCCTGGGCCTGAGAAATAGCCCTGTAGGTCACCTCCAGGTCTACTGAGCAACTGTGTACTTGCATCCAGGGTCTGATAAACAGCCCTATGGGCTTCTTCTGGTGGGCATGCCCACCAGGCCAGCTGAACAGCATTGGACCTGTGTCCTAGGCCTGAGAAACAGCCCTGTAGGCCACCAGGCCAGCTGAGAAGCCATGCAACCATGTCCAGAGCCTGAGAAACAGCCCATGGTCCACCTCTAGCAAACACTCCCCCAAACAGGTTGACCAGCTGTGTACCTGTGTCCTGTACCTCAGAAACAGCCCCATGGGATGCTCCTGGCAGAAATCCCCAAGCCAGCCAAACAACTGTGTGCATGTGCTCCTAGTTGGAGTCAGAGAAACAGCCCTGTAGCCCCAACTCCAGCCCCAATTTGTCTGACTCACTGTGTGCATGTACATGCCCCTGACCTGAGAAACAGCCTGGTGAGACCCCTGTCAAAGTTGTGTGACCACTGCCACAAACTCTCTCAAGCTTAGGCCACTGAGACACTCACAAATGTCACTAGTGTGGATTACAGCTGGAGAAACTGCACAGAGACTACACTACTACATCCACCAAGGCCAATGCACCTCATTGAACCAACACCCCAAGGCCTATTCATGTGAGTAAGTCTTTCCCTATGAAACCTTTTCCACCAGATGTACAGAAATCAATGTAGAGATGCATCAAATATCAAAAAGCAAGAAAACATGACACCACCAAAGCAACACAATAATTCTCCATTAACAGACCCCAATCATAAGGAAGTACATGAAATGCAAGAAAAAGAATTTGAAGTAATAATCTTAAGGAATCTCAGTGAGATACAAGAGGATACAGATAGATAATTCATTGAAATCAGGAAAATAATTCATGATTTGAATGAGAAATTCAACAAAGAGATAATTAAGGAATAAAGGATATACAAAACACCCAGAAATCAATAAAATGACAAGAGTAAGTTCTCACCTATTAATCCTGAATATAAACAGATTAAAGTCCCCATTTAAAAGAGATAAACTGGATGAGTGGATAAAAAAGCAAGACCCAACTCTATGCTGCCTACAAGAAACTCACCTCACCTGTAAAGACACACAGAGGCTGAAAGTGAAGGGGTGGAAAAAGATATTCCATGCAAAGGGAAACCAAAAGTGAATAGGAATAGCTATACTTTATCAGACAAAATAAGTCAAAAGCTATAAAAAGAGACAAAGAAGGACATTACATAATAAAAAGAGATAAATTCAGCAAGATAATATAATGATTGTAAATATATATGCATCCAACATCAGAACACCCAGATACACAAAGCAAATATTATTAGATCTAAAGGCAGAGATAGACCCCAATACAATAATAGTTGGGGACTTCAACATTCCACTGCATTGGACCAATCACCCAGGGATCGGGAACCTGTGGCCTTGGGGCCACATGTGGCCTTTTGGATCCTTGAGTGCGGCCTTTTGACTTAATCCAAATTTTACAGAATAAATCCTTTTAATAAAGGGATTTGTTCTGTGATGTTTGGATTTGGTTGAGGGGCTGCACTTGGGGATCTGGAGGGCCACAGGTGGCCTTGAGACCTCAAAGTTCCCCCTGAACCTAACAGAAATTTACAGAACATTTTACCTAGCAGCTACAGAATACATTCTTTTCATCAGCACAAGGAGCATTCTCCAGGACTTACCATATATTAGAACACAAAGCAAATCTCAAAAAATTTTTCAAAAAATTAAAATAATACCAAGTATCTTATCTGACCACAATGGAATGAAACTAGAAATTAATAACAAGAGGAGCATTTGAAACTATACAAACACATGGAAATTAAACAACATGCCCCTGAATGATCAATTGGTGAAGGAAGAAATTAAGAATGATATTAAAAAATTCCTTGAAACAAATGAAAATAGAAATACAGCATACCAAAACCTATGAGGCACAGCAAAAGCAGTGTTGAGAGGCAAGTTTATAACAGTAAATGCCTACATCAAAAAACTAGAAAGATTTCAAATAAACAACCTAATGATGAACCTCAAGGAAATAGAAAAGCAAGAATAAGCCAAACCCAAAATTAGTAGAAGGAAGGAAATAAAGACCAGAGCAGGTGTAGAGGCTCACACCTGTAATCCTAGTATTTCAGGAGGCTGAGACAGGAGGATTACTTGAGGCCAGGAATTTGAGACCAGCTTGTACAATAGCAAGACCCCATCTCTGCAAAAAATTTAAAAATTAGCTGGGCATGGTGATGCAGACCTGTAGTCCCAGCTACTCGGGAGGCTGAGGTAAGAGGATCACTTGAGACTAGGAGTTTGGGGTTGCAGTTTGCTATGATTACAGCATTGCACTCTAGACTGGGTGACAAAGCTAGATCCTATCTCAAAAAAAATATTAGCTGAAATAAATGAAATCAAGGCTAAAAATACAAAAGATCAACAAAACAAAAAGTTAGTTTTCTGAAAAGATAAAATCAATAAACAATTAGCTAGACTAAGAAAAAAAGAGGAAGATCCAAATAAAATCAAAAATGAAAATGGGGATGTGACAATGGATGACACAGAAATACAAAGGAGCATTAGAAACTACTATGAACAAACTATATGCCAATAAATTAAAAAACCTAGAGAAAATGGATAAATTACTGGACACATACAACCTACCAAGACTGAACCAAGAAGAAATAGAAAACCTGAACAGACCAATGACACATAATGAGATTGAACCAGTGATAAAATCAGTAATAAAATATCTCCCAACAAAGGAAGTCCAGGACTGGATGGCTTTACTACTGAATTCTACCAAACCTTTCAAGAAGACTTAATACCAATTCAATCTCAAACTATTCCAAAAAATGGAAGTGGGAGGAATTCTTCCTAACTCATTTTAGAAGGTGAGCATAACCCTGATACTAAAACCAGACAAGGACACAACAAAAAAAGAAAACTATAGGCCAATATATCTGATGAACATAGATGCAAAAATCCTCAACAAAATACTAGCAAACTGAATCTAAAAACACATCAAAAAGATAATACATGATGATCAAGTGGGATTTACCCCAGGAATGCAAGGATGGTTCAACATATACAAATCAATAAATGTGATATATCACATCAACAGAACGAAAGACAGAAATCATACGATCATCTCAATAGATGCAGAAAAAGCATCTGATAAAATTCAACGAACTTCATAAATAACCTTCATAAATAACCTTCAATAAATTAGGTATAAATTCAATAAAAAACCTTCAATAAATTAGGTATAGAAGAAAGTGCCTCAACACAATAATGGTTATATATGACAAACCTACAGCTAACATCATACTGAATGGGGAAAAGCTAAAAGCTTTTCCTTTAAGAACTGAAACAAGACAAGGATGACCACTCTGATCATTCTTATTCAACATAGTACTGGAAGTCCTGGCCAGAGCAATTAGGCAAGAGAAAGAATAGAGGGCATCTGAATTGGAAAGAAGGAAGTCAAATCATCCCTGTTTGCAGATGACATGATTTCATATACAGAAAAACCTAAAGCCTCTACCAAAAAACTCTTAGAACTGATAGTTGAATTCAGAAAAGTTGCAGCACACAGAATTAACACACAGAAATCAGTAGCATTTCTATACACAAACAACAAACTAGCTGAAAAAGAAATCAAGAAGACGATCCCATTTACAATAGCTACAAAAAATAATTCCTAAGGAATAAAGTTAACTAAGGAGGTGAAAAACCTCTACAAGGAAAAACTACAAAACACTGATGAAAGAAATTGAAGACGATACAAACAAATGAAAAAACATCCCATGCTCTTGGATTGGAAGAATTAATATAGGTAAAATGACCATACTATCCAAAGCAATCTACAGATTCAATGCACTCCCTATCAAAACACCAATAACATTCTTCAAAGAAATAGGAAAAAAGTCCCTAAATTTATATGGAACAACAAAAGACCCCAAATATCCAAAACAATCTTGGGCAAAAAGAACAAAGCTGGAGGCATCACACTACCAGACTTCAAAAAATACTACAAAGCTACAGTAACCAAAACATCATGGTACCAGCATAAAAACAGAAACATAGACCAATGGAATAAAGAACCCAGAATTTAATCCACATGTCTATAGCCAACTGATTTTTGACAAAGGCACCAAAAACATACACTGGAGAAAATCTCTTCAATAAATGGTGTTGATAATACCGGATATCCATATGCAAAAGAATGAAACTAGACCCACTCACCTCTCACCCTATATAAAAATTAACTCAGAATAGATGGAAGACCTACATTTAAAATCTGAAACTACAAAACTACTAGAAGAAAACATGGGGGAAATGCTTTAGGACATTAATCTGGCAAGAGACTTTAAGAATAAGACCTCAAAAGCACAGGCAACAAAAGCAAAAATATATAAATGAGATTATATACAACTAAAAACCTTCTGCATAGCAAAAGAAACAATCAACAGAGTGAAGATACAACCTACAGAATGGGAAAAAACATTTGTAAACTATTCATTTGAAAGGGTATTAATAGCCAGTCTATACAAGGGGAACTCAAACATCCCATCTCAACAACAACAACAAAAAAAGTCTAATTTAAAAATGGTCAAATGATCTGAATAGCTACAGAAAATAATTCCCAAAATTTCTCAAAAAAAAAAAAAAGACATACAAATGGCCAACAGGTATGAAAAATTGCTCATCACTAATCATCAGGAAAATGGAAATCAAAACAACAATGAAGTACCATCTCACCCCAGTTAGGATGGCTCTTACCCAAAAAGACAAAAAATAACAAATGCTGGTGAAGATGTGGGGAAAATGGAACTCTTATACATTGTTGGTGGGAATGCAAACTAGTACAGTCACAGTGGGGCACAGTATGGAGGTTCCTCAAAAGTCTACAAATAGAATTACCATATGTTCCAGCAATCCCACTACTGGGTATTTATCCAAGGGAAAGGGAATCGATATAGTGAAAAGACATCTGCACCACCATGCTTATTGCTGCACTACTCACTATAGCCATGATATGGAATCAACTTAGGTGTCCAACAACAGATGAATGGATAAAGAAAATGTGGTTTGTATACACAGTGGGATACTACTCAGGCATAAAAATGAATAAGAATTAAATCCTGTCATTTGCAACAACATGGATGGAACCAGAGGACATTATGTTAAGTGAAATAAGCCAGGAACAGAAGGTTAAACACTGCATGTTTCACTCATATGCAAAAGCTAAAAAAAGAAAAAAGTTGATCGCACAGTAGAAGAGAGTAAAACAGAGAATACTGGAGGCTGGGAAGGGCGGGGGAAAGGGAGGGATACGGAGATTATTTGTTAAAGGCTACAAAATTATAGCTAGAAGGAATAAGTTCTGATGTTGTATAGCACTGTAGGATGACTATAATTAACAGTAATATATAGCAAATAGCTAGGAGGAGGATACTGAATGTTCCCAAAACAAAGAAATGATAAATATTTCAGACGATGAACATGCTAATTACTCTGATCTGCTCACTGTATGTTATACGTACTGCAACATCACTATGTATCCCATAAGCATGTACAATTATATGTCAATAAAAATTTTTTGAATATAAGAAATATAATGCAAGCCATAAATGTGAGCCACATACGTAATTTTACATCTTCCAGCAGATATATCAAAAAGTAAATCGTTGAAATTAATTTGAATGCTATATTTTAACCCAAAATATCTGAAATATTATCATTGCAACATGCAATTAATATAAAAAAATTACAAGCTAGTTTACATTCTTTTTTGTACTACGTAGTCAAAAATCCGATGCGATTGTGAAGGACATTTTCACGTTTTCTGACTGTGCAGAATCTTTGCGCGCTCTCGCTGTGTGGGGGGATTTTCCTCTTTGCAGGACCAACATTCTCAAAAAGAAGCTAGAAAATTCTGTTCTCTAGGCCCCTTTAGAGTTTATGCGATAAGCACAGGCTCCAGTGATAATCCGTACCCATCTGAGGTTTAAACTGGGACGGGGAGGTGCACGTTCCCTGTGGCTTGCAGGCGCGGTGCTGTCGCGCAGCCACCAGGGCCTGAGTTCGGGTGCGCAAGCGGCACGAGCGCTGGCTGCTGCCTGGAGCGGGGACTTAGCGTCTAGATGGTGCCTGTGCTGCCGTTTGTCCTTCATCTGGCCAGTTCTGTGATGTGATTTTGGCCATTGTTCCCGAAAGGTTAACCTGGAGACTCCCTTGCCACGACTCCGCCCCACGAGAGCTATTTTAAATATACCTTTCCTGCCTACTCCACCTTCCTTGGGGGGCCCTGAGGCCCTGACACCGCGAGCTAACAGTGCCTACTGCTGCACACTCGAGTGCCAAGAAACGGGTCTCCAAGAAGGGTGAATCAAAGCAGGGCTTTCCAAACTAATCTGTGCTGAAAAGCCCACCTATATTTTTATTTTCTTAAAATCCGTCAGTGTACCAATACTAGGTGACCAGACTTGCAGACTTTGAGACCCCCCCACAACATCAAAGCTGGCCAACGTCAGATTGCTACAGACTTTCTGAGCATTTACTCTCAGTTTCTGAACTTCTCCCATCACACACCAGTAACAAAGAGTCCGTCTGGACCGGCCCCAGTTCACGGACCACACTTTGAGTAGCACCGGCGTGAAGGACCTGCTGACCGTGAGTTCCCCCGGCGCGTGCGCATGACCTCGGCACTCCGGCCAGGGGGTTACGCGAGCCCCGTGCAGAGCTGTCTTTTCCAAAGCAGTACGAGCATGGCACACCAGCAATTGGGAACTGCTGGTCCATTCAGCTGCAAGGAACCGACTAGAAGTGAAGGTGGCTACTGTGCTAAGGTACAGACTCACTCTCTGGAGGGCCCTGCATCCTAATGTGAAGGAAAGGGGGTTTCCGGGGGAACCGACAGGCCATGGAGCGGCTGGATGTGCACAGTCCCCGAGCTCTCCTTCTGGCTTGGCCCCGGCAGAGCTGCGTGCACCACGGGGCACGTGGCAATAGAAGGACCGTTCTCCTGCGCTGCGTTACATTGTTGCAGGGGAGCTGAGAGGGCCACGGGAGCACGTGGTTGACGCCGGGACAATGGGAGTTTTCTGGTCAAGGCAACAGCCTCGTCAGAAAAGCCTCTTTTCAATGACTAACTCAGACCTACTGAGCTCCGTGCTTGGTAAGTCGATGACGGGGAAAAGGCATGAGCCTTCAGAGTCACCTGGGTCTGTCTCTCCTCTGGGCTGTAAACGAGATAGAAATTTACATCTTTCTTTTGTAAAGGATGTCTGGAGGCGAGCAGACCGGGGCTGGCGTGGTGACTCGAGGGTGTCTTTAGGGACACAGGCTCCGCTTGTCTCTCTGCTCAGCTTTCCTTAAAATGTGGATCCCCTCTTCAAAGTGGGTTCACGGTCCAAACTGGCAGATTGTGCTCCAGCCATCACATCTGTATTTCAAGCAGGAAGCAGGAGTAAAGGCACAAAAGGGCACCTGCCATGTTTGTCTGTCTCTTGAGTTTGCCCAGTTGTTTTATCCAGTGACTGTTATCTATCCCTCATTTGCCTCCCCTAGCCAGACAGGCCAGGAAATGTGGGCTTTTAGCTGGGAACATAACTGCTCAGTATGAAATCAGGATTTTATTACTAAGGAAGAACGTATATTGGGTAGTTAACTGGTAGGCTCTGCCACACGCACACATGTGTAGCACTGTTTCTGCATTTTTTTTTTCAAAATGGATAAAACACAGGAAATATTTAGTGTCACTGTGTTGCATAACGCCAGGGTACTATGTAACTGGTGCAATTGTGTAAAGTACAACCTGAATGGCTGCCCTGGCAGCTACCGTCTCTCCAATGTTCCATCTAAAAAGACCTATCATATGAATGCCTGCTGAGGACATATTTTTCTCAATTCATGAATTGGTATGTTTTCACACTGCATGATTATGGAGAAGCTACGAGCTGTGTTTTATATTCCACGGTAGTAGCTTCTCCTAACCTAGGCTCTCAGGAATAATTATTTACCACATCTCCTACACATTCAGCTCTTACTGTTTTATACTTGTTTGACCAGTTAGAGTTTTACTGTGTCTTTTATAAGGTGTCTCAGATCCTTTTTTTTTTTTTTAAAGTAAGCTTGGTATAAACAAATAAAATCAGGACGGTAATAATTAGGCACAAGTGAAACACAAAGGAAGCCTAGGGAGGACTTCCTCTACCCTTCTAGGAAATGATTATGGCTGAGGAGGTTAAAATGAAATATATGAAAAATGACACAGGAAGAACACTTTAACCTTAACTTATAGGTTGGAAAATTTGGTTCCATGAGGCTGGGTCTACTCGACACCAAGAGGATATACTATATTTCCCCCAGAGTAAAATGGCAATGATATAGGGGGCACCTGGATTTGAACCAGGGACCTCTTGATCTGCAGTCAAATGCTCTACCCCTGAGCTACACCCCCAGGTATGAAGCCTTTTAAATTAAAGATACTTTCATAATTGTAGTCATTCCCAAGCTACACCCTGGCCATCCTGAGCTGCTCCTCTGCACATCTACCTCCACACCTGTCAGAACCTGCCCCCCTTCTCTGGAGTCTTCCCACCTATGCCCACCTGAGCATCCCTCTTCCCGGAGCACTTCTCATTCACCACCTCATTATTATTACTAGTAGGAGGTACAAGAGGATCTCTACACATTCCCCTTAATATCTAAATTATTTTTCTCAAACTCTACTCTCTCTTTTGGCTTCCTTCCTCAGGAACCAGGGTCTAGCCATAGCGGAGGCTCTCAGGGACTTGGTTTACCCCAGGAGAAGAATCTGGCCAATTAAGCTGCAGCTTCAGCTTTTGGGGGCAGGGGAAACAGGCAAAGGTAAATCCAGGTGTCAGCATATATGAAGGGCCTGGGGTAGGCATTGGGTCTGCTTGTTCTGGACTCAAAGAGCCCCCTACTTGACAGTAATAAATGTTCTAATATTAAGCCATCATTGTATTTCTGTTCTGAGTCCTTCTTAGTTATGTTGTACTATACTATTGGATAAGATTTTCTACTATTTTGTTTAGATTATTATGAAACAAGATTGGCCTATAGCTTTCTTTTTGATATATGCTCTTGTTATTTACTTTTTATACCAGGATTATGCAAATTTTCTAGAATGATTTGAAGAGATTTTAATAATTTTCTATGCTCTGAAACATTATATATAACACAAGAATTATCTATTCCTAATTAAAATTTAGAAAATAACTTGCAACTAAAAATAGAAAAAATTAGCCAGGCATGGTGGCACGTACCTGTAGTCCCAGCTACTCAGGAGGCTGAGGCAGGAGGATCGCTTGAGCCCAGGAGTTTGAGGTTGTAGTGAGCTAGGCTGATGCCATGGTACTATAGCCTGGGCAACAGAATAAGACTCTGTCTCAAAAAAAAAAAAAATAGAAAAAGGAAAAAGAAAATGGAGCTTAATAGTGACAAGGCAGAGGACTAGTATTCATCTGAAAACTGTCCTGCTTTAAAAGAAAAAGTGAAATTCTAAAGATTATCAAATATCCTTTTCTTGCAAGGAAATCTCCAGGAGTCAAAAAGAGAAGAATCTGAAAGCCTGCGTGGTAAAGCACTGCTATGAGGATTGGGGGAAGCATCACTCATCTCAGTAACTGAAGGGCTTGGGTTTTAATAATCAGGAGACAACGTGTGGAGCTGGAACTGAGACCTCTACATAAAGCAAGCTCTTTTATTTTGCAGTAGGAAAAAAAGAGGACCAGAAAAAAACAATACACCTCCACAGGGGGTTGACAATGGAGCTTATTCATCTCAGCCCAGACTTTGGGAGAAAAAAGTCCCACCTGAGAATCTGCAATAAGAGATCTGTCCTCATGTGCATTTGGAGTTTGAATCTATACTACCCATGTGGTCCTGGTAACCTCAAACTAAGACTTTAACAGCAGGAACAAAATGATCCCAAGCCAGTATTAGCTCCATGGTGTCTGTCAGAACACAAAACCTTTCTGGAAGGGCATTCCCTGAATCCTGCTGCATACAATTCCCAAAGACAAAGGACTCCCAAATAGGAGCTCACAATCCAAAATTATAAAACATACATGGAAACAATTCAGCAGGACCAAAGGTCAGCAGATTCAGCAAAGGGCACAATTAGATCCACAAGAATTTCAGATAATAAAATCAGCATATACACCTAGAACCCAGATCTTGGTTTCTATTATAACACCATTTTTCAGTAAAAAGAACCAGGGCACCTCGAAGAACAGCTGATTGTAAGACTGAACATCATGTAGTGCCAGAAGGCAAGAGGTACTCTAAAATCCCACAATGATGGGGGGATATGTAACAGTAACACAGGAGCCAACTGAAAGAGCTCCAAATGGCCAAAGCTAGAAGAATTTGAGCAATAAAATAAAGTAGCATTGGATTGTAACCTAAAGTATAAAATATTCGTAAGTCTATACTAATATAAATGAATGAATGAATGAATGAATGAATGAGTAGGGGAAAACAGACAAATCTCCCATGTAGAAGAATTCCAAATAATTTATGTAGATACATGTATGTAATTATGTAACTTAACTCCTTCATGTGTGAGCAACACATAGTGGAAAGGGTACAATATGGAAAGGAAAAAAATAGTAACCTTACAGTGGAGAAACCTAACAAATACTACCTCAGCCAGGTAATAAAGGTTAACATCAGTGGCGATGTCATGTTGATAACATGTACTCCTTGATATAACATGATGAGAATGCCCCTTTACCTCTGTGGCTTTCCTCCCCCAAACTCATAATTCCAGTCTAATCACAACAAAAATATTAGGTAAATACAAGTTGAAGAACATTCTACCAAATATCTGACCAGTAGTCCCCAAACCGTCAAGGACATCAAACACAAGGAAAGTTTGAGAAACTGTCACAGCCAAGACTAGTCTAAGGAGACATGGCAACTAAATGTAATATAATATCCTGAATGGAATTCTGGAACAGAAAAAGGATATTAGATAAAAACCAAGGTAAACCAAATAAGGATTTTACTTAATATTAATATAGCAATATTGGTTTATTAATTGTAACAAATACACTAAACTAATGCAAAATTTTAATATTAATAATAGAGGAAACTGGGTGGAGGTATATAGGAACTGTCTGTACTATCTTCATACTTTTTTTGTAAATCTAAAGTTGTTTTTAAAATTAACACATTGACTGCCAAACTAGAAAATTTTTTTTACCCGGGGCCATGGTGTTTTATTAAAACAAAATGATCCTTTCTAATTTGTTATTTCTCATTGCTTTCTGTGCATGAGTTATATGTAACACAGTCCACATTTTTAGAATTAAATTGTGACTATTAACTGTAACAATAAGAACATCAACAAGTAAGATTTTCATGAACCAACTGCAGGGTTTTGCTTCACAAGGCCCAGGGTCAAAACTAGACTGAGTAAAATACAAATCACAAGGCAGTCAATGTGTCAAAAGTCTATTTAGAAGTCAATGATATAGCCAGGTGTGGTGACTCATGCCTGTAATATAGCACTTTGGGAGGCTGAGGTAGAAGGATTGCTTGAGGCCAGGAGTTTGAGACTAGCCTGGGCAACATAGTGAGGCCATGTCTCTACAAAAAATTTAAAAATTAGTTGGACATGGTGGTACATGCCTGTAATCCTAGCTACCCAGGAGGATTGGCCTCTGTAACAGAACAAGACAGTGTCTCTTAATAAAAACAAACAAAACAAAACAAAAAAACTCAATGGTACAGATTATGAACATTTTTCAACTTATTAAAGAAATAAAATAAAAACATGAGTATAGATTGAGATTTTATTTAAAAAGACAAATAAGATTTTAAAAAGAGACAAACAGAAATTCTAGAAACAAAATATATATTAATTGGAATTTAAAACTCAGTGAATGGATTAAACAACAGAAAAGACACAGCTGAAGAAGCAATTAGGAACTATAAAGATTAGAAGTTATCCTGAATGAGGCACAGAGAAATAAAGCAATAGAAAACATGAGAGAGACAAGGTAAGAAATATGGGGATAGAATGATTTAAAACATGTCTAATCGAATTTCCAGAAGAGACTAGAGAAACAGAAGAGAGACAATATTTAAAGTGATAGTGGTAGAGGATTTTCTAGAATTGATAGAGGACATAAATCTTTAGATTCACAAAACACAACATATCTCAAGAAAAACAAACAAAAAGAAATCTATACCTAGGTACATCATGGTGAAATTGTAGAACAACAAAGACAAAAAGAAAGTCTTAAAACCAACCAGAAAGACAAAGAGACCACATCATAGGGATGTGTTAGAACGACAGCAGACTTTTGAACACAACAATGGAAGCCAGAGACAGTGAAATATTATCTTTGATGTGTTGGGGGTGGGGGAACAACACTTTCAACCCAGACTATTATACCTAGCGGTGACGATTAATTTTCTGTGTCAACTTGAATGGGCCAAACATTATTCTGGGTATGTCTATGAGAATGTTTTTGGATGAGATTAACATTTAAATGGGTAGACTGAGTAAAGCAGATTGCTCTCCCTAATGTGGGCAGGCCTAATCCAATCAGTTGAACACCTGAATAGAACAAAAAGCTGACTCTCTAAGTAAGAGAGGAGAGTCCTCATGCCTGACTGCCTTCAGACTAGGCCATTGGCTTTCTCCCACATTTGGACTCAAATTAAAACAATGGCTTTTCCTGTATCTGAAGCCTGCTGGCCTTTGGACTTGGGCTGAAACTAAACCATTGGCTCTCCTGGGTTATCAGCTTGCCAGCTTGCCTTGTAGATTGCGGAACTTGCCAGCTTCCATAATCTCACGAACCAACTCATTAAAGTAAATCTCCATAGATAGATAGACCAACCTATCTCTGTCAACCCATCTATCTAGATGTATGTATGTATGTTTTCTATTTATCTGTATTTATCAATACACATCCTATTGGTTCTGTTTCTCTGGAGAACCCTGACTACTAGCTAAACCATTGTTCAATAATAATGAGAAGAGCCTTTTGTTGATAAAAATGAAGAGAATTTGCCATCAGCAAACCCTCACTAAAGTAAATTTTTAAAAATATTTTTTGGGAAAAAGAAAACTGTATACAGAAGGAATGAATGATAGGAAATAAGGAAGTGAGCAAAGAAAAATCAGCTAGTCTAAATAAACATTAACTGAATAAAAGATTAATAAAATAATAATTAATTCATTTTAATAACCTTATGCTAATAATTCAGGCATTAACAAGGTAAAGCCAAATACTTGCTTTACAATAAATTATACAGAGAGATTTTAACATAGCTTCCTCAGTAATTGATAATTTAAGCAGACAAAAAATTAGGATTTGAAAGATTTGAACAAGTAATAACCTTAATGTAATAGACATATATGTTATATACATAATATATATAATGCTGTACCCAACAATGTTGCATATTTTTCAAGCACAAATTAGAAGATTTATAGAAATTGACCATGTTACATGTCTAATTTTAACAAATTACAAAAAATTAGAGAGAAAGGAGAGGAAGAGTAGTGCGGGTCCTTGAATAATCCTCCAAAATGATGCCCACACCAGTTATTCTGTTAAAAGAGGGGACTGATAGCTCCCAAGGAATTCC
>VBSM01003176.1:538449-557208 GCA_008086735.1 Cheirogaleus medius | reverse complement strand
AGGGCGAGCCGGCTGGGGTGGGGGTGGGGGGGAAGCTCGAGGGAAATCCGGAAGGGTTGGAGGCCTGGGATTGCGGGGGGCCACTTGCAGGGGTCCCCGAGGCCTCCGTGAGGCGATTTAAAACGAGAGGAAGCCCCGGGGGTCGCTGCCCTCGGCGCGATCTGGCGGCGCCACTGAGCCCGGAAGGGCGGGAGGCTCCCTGGAGGCCGGGGGACACGCCAGCGGCCCTGCCTGCCCTTGGACCCTTATCGGGCACCGAGTGACCTTCCTTCAAAGGGCAGGACAGCCCGAGAAGGATTTCTGCCGCAGCCCGGGCACCCTGCAGCGGTGGCGAGAGGCTTTAGCAGGGATCCTGGGACTCTGCCTAATATTTGGGCTGAAATATCAGACGGAATGATAAAATCCATCTTTAAGTGACATCTTTTAAAGGTTTTGGATGAGTTTGAATAAAGAAAATCATCTCCATCCCAGCCGGACAGAGATTTGGGATCGTTCCTGTGTTTCTTCCCGCACATCGTCACCTGTGGCTGATTCATCCCTTCATTTAACGTTCGATGAGTGCCTCCCATGTGCCAGGCTCTGCAGCGAGCGCGAAAGGAACAAAAGCCGCCCCTGCCCTTGGGGAAAATGACACACAATGGCCGCTGAGCGCCCGCTCTAGGCGCGCACAGAGCCCGGGAAAGCCGGGAGGAGCCGGGGACCCTCCGAGCTGCCCGCGGCGACGCGTGTGTGGCCAAGGATTCTGCAGGGCTGCGCCTTGCCCCTGGATCTTCCCTTGCCTCCGCAGTGGAAGAGTTTGCTGTAAAAATAATCCCAGGGGTCCTTGTAGCTTTCTGACAGGGCTTTTCAGGACATCTGTGCTGCTGTATTTCCCGGCCTTCCAGGGATTCTCGGTGGGCGTTAGCGCGCTAGATTTCACTGGCAAGGTTATGGGGCCTCACCATTTTCTGATAAGAACATCTGCCAAGTAACGTAGGGGTTATAGAGAACAGAAATGCACGAATATTGCACAAGGAAAAATAAACCTAAGAAACCCTGTGCTCTATCAAAGAATTAAGCATGGAATGTGTCATTGAATATTAAACATACAGAGTTTGGATTGAGACTGGGAAAAGTTGAAGCAAGGGTAAAAAGAGTTCCTGGTGACTTGCCCAGGGCAGGGGTTTTGAAGTGAGCTTCCTCCTTGGAGACCCCTGGGTGCAGCCCGGGGCTTGCCGGGTGGACTCCCTCCCACTCCAACCTCAGCCTCCAGGGCTCGGGTTATTTTACATATTTAGCTTCTGAAACAGTTTTATTTAAACAAGGGATTCTGGGGCTCAAAACAAAAGCTTGAAAACATTGACAGATGAAGTGCAGAATATTTGGCTGATCATTATAAATTTGATAAAGGTTTTGTGTCCTGAATCTGAAAGAGTTTCTAAACTATTAATATAATAGCATAGATGAACTCTTCCAAGTAATCCACTTAATTTCACAGGTATGGATATGGTTAAAAGTCCGCATACTGGGTGGTAAATAAAATGTATTTCCCTTACATTTATGGAAGAGACTGGGTTCTTTCTCTTGGAGAAATGAAGGACTCATTCAATTCTAAGTTAAATTTTTATTGTTTACAACACAGAAATTCCTTTTGCAGTATTAAAAATGCTATTTTTCATTTGGGGGGCAAAAAGTTTTAGATAAAAATCTGCAATTCTGTTATGTGATTATTACATACTAATGTGAGTTAATCTTTTTGGTAAAATGAACACCCAAGCATGTTTGTATGCAATCAATGCTTATTCCAAGACCGAAGGGCTGGCAGAGATTTGGGCAAGAAAAATGTGTCTGTTTCTCTCCATTTGTCTATTGTTTGAATTAAATATACTAGAGATTGGTTTGATTTGGTCTGAACATTGACTTTCTTTCTTAGCAGCACTCTGAAATGTTTTTGAGGTTTAATTTTTTCCAAACTTATTTCAAAATGTTATCACAAACCTTTGGCTTGGTAAGGCATTGATTAATTCAAGATGAGCTAAGCAACCACTGGGTTAAAGTGGGAAAAGAATACTAAGAATTTTAGTTGAATATTCATTATTATTAAATTGTTCAGGGGGTAACTACAGGAACGAACTTTGTGTCTTTGCTTTTGGACAAATTAATGTGATTTGCAGTGATGACCATCAATCCAAGTAGAAAAATGCATACATAAAATTTTAATCTTAGGCTGGGCAAGGTGGCTCACGCCTGTAATCCTAGCACTCTGGGAGGCTGAGGCGGGCGGATCGCTCAAGGTCAGGAGTCGAAACCAGCCTGAGCAAGAGCGAGACCCCGTCTCTACTAAAAATAAAAAGAAATTAATTGGCCAACCAAAAATATATAGAAAAAATTAGCTGGGCATGGTGGTGGCACATGCCTGTAATCCCAGCTACTCGGGAGGCTGAGGCAGGAGGATCGCTTGAGCCCAGGAGTTTGAGGTTGCTGTGAGCTAGGCTGACGCCACGGCACTCTAGCCCGGGCAACAAAGTGAGACTCTGTCTCAAAAAAAAAAAATTTTAATCTTAGATTTTAGAATTGTGTGAATAATTTACCTGAAGAAAATTTGATCATGGAACCATGTAGATCTTGGATGTACCTTCCTTGGAAAAATTGCAAATGTCATCTTTCATAACCTGTTTACTTTTCTTAATTGAGTTTAGCTTAAATCCAATCAATTTCAATCCTTTGAGGGCATAATTTTACTATTTGTGTATCTTGTAAATAAAGAGCTGATTGAATTTAGTTCTTAAAAAGGTTTTATACTTATTAGACTATAATGATTCTAAAAAGAAGCAGTCTGTTGTCATGATACTCATTCTTTTTTTTGAGGCAGAGTCTTACTTTGTTGCCTGGGCTAGAGTGCTGTGGCGTCAGTTTAGCTCACAGCAACCTCGAACTCCTGGGCTCAAGCGATCCTGCTGCCTCAGCCTCCCTAGCAGCTGGGACTACAGGCATGCGCCACTATGCCCAGCTAATTTTTTCTATATATTTTTAGTTGACCAATTAATTTATTTCTATATTTTAGTAGAGACAGGGTCTCGCTCTTGCTGAGGCTGGTTTTGAACTCCTGACCTCAAGCGATCCGCCTGCCTTGGCCTCCCAGAGTGCTAGGATTACAGGTGTGAGCCACTGCGCCCAGCCATGATACTCATTCTTTAAATAAAATTACTAGTGGGGATAGAAATTTTCATTGGTATATTTTGTCATTAAAATTCAACTTTCCATTACCCTAATTAATAGACAGCAGCGACATTTCTGTCTTGTAATATGGGAGTTATTTGAGAACCTGGATATTATTTCACAAAGAGAAGCAGTGAGTTTCATTCATGTGGTGGTGGTGAAGGGAATGGTGAGAATCCAAGAGGTAGCAGTATGCCCAGCAGATTAGAAATTAGAATCAAGTGTGTGTGTTATTTTATTAGGAGCACGTACATTTTCTTTATAATAATCTCTTTCACCCAACTACTTCTCTGACTGTTAAACAAATGGCTTCTTAGGTCCCAACTTCTGAAATAAACACAGAAGAGAAGCTCCTGCCGTAACAGCACTCTTCCCAAAGTCCCTAAGGAATAGAGGGCTCAGTCTAAAATGGAAGGGGGGAGGCTGGATTTGGTCCTCCCACCACCAATGTGCCCAGCAACATGGATTCTACCTTAGTCGGCTGAAAGGGTCCACCTGTCCCAATGTTGCCTGGGCCGGGCTGGGCCAGCAAACTGCTTGCAGACTTACATGCAGTGTCCATGGGACACAGTCAGAGCTGCGAATCAGAGAGAAATAGTAATGTTTTGCCTTTTTTTAAATTAAGGATCCACATTGAAATTGGGAGGCATAACAGTGGTTAACAGCACACGTTTTGATTCCCACACACTTAGGTTTAAATTCTGGCCATGTGACCTTGGCCTCAGAACTTCATCTGTTCAAGGGGACATGAATACCGATTTCACAGGTTGTTGCAAGATAAAATGAAATGAAAGTATTTACTACTTAGCATAGTACCTGGAACATAGTAAGACTCAATGAATTATAGTGATTATTGTTATTATCCTTAATAAAGTCACAGCTAGGTCTGATTTCTGACAAAGTTTTCATGTAAGGTCACTGTTACACTTGATCTTAGCCAAAGGGCCAAGAAGCAATAAGGTCACTATCAGTAGTACTAAGTTTAATTTTTCTTTTCTTCTCTCTCTCTCTCCCTCTCCCTTCCCTTCCTTTCCTTTCATCTTCTTTATTTTTTCTTAATTATTTTAGCCTGAAGCTGTCCTTTGTAGAAAACAGAAATAAAAGCGTTAGTCTACATTTTAAGTCAAAATACTCATTTCAAAGAATCCAACTAGAGATGATAGATGTAAAATAAATTTTTAAAAAATTTTGCTCTAGAAGTTCCCACCATGACTAGGAAGCAACAAGAGGCTGCAGCAGGCTGTAGCAACCAGAAAGCTAGAGGAGAGGCCCTGGCCTGACTCCGCGTTGCCCTGGCAACAGTCAGGCCCGAGGGCCTCAGCCCCTGATCCCTTAATCTGAGGAGCTGCCACCGCAGTGCCTCAGGAAAGGTCTCCCACAGACACCTGGCGAGTTCACGCTACACTGACTAAAGAGGGATGTAGAAAAGATGGAGACGTGGCTCTTTCTGTCCACGATAGCTGCCTACGGGTCTCCCTGGTGCTCCCGGCTTTTCCAGATTGCCAAGGGCTCAGTTTAGAGAATCAGGCAGCAAAGTCTCCACCAGATTCTAAGTGCTGTCAAGGCAGCGGATGGTTTCCTAATCCTTTTGTGTTTCTCCATGGAGCCCAGCACAATGCTTTGCACACAGTGGTGCTTAATAAATACTAGGGGGCTGTCTGACAATGAGCACCCCCTAAGGTGCCTGCCCTTGTCCCTGCTGCATTTGCTGCCTCTAGGAGTGAGCTGCGCAGACGACCCACTCAGGCCACCTGACTCTTCTGTTCATTTCTCCAGCTGTAAGAGGGTAGAGCTTGACTCTAAGGCTTTTTTTTCTGCCTTTACAGTTCTTTTTTATTCTTTTACCACATTCACATGTTCTGTTTGATATATTCTGTTTTCCCCAATTTTATCTTAAGTCAAAAAATCTGTTGGGAGGCTGAGGTGGGAGGATTGCTTGAAGCCAGGAGTTCCAGACTAGCCTGGGAAACATAGCAAGACCTCGTCTGTACAACAAATACACAAAATTAGCTGGACATGGTGTCATGTGCCTGTGGTCCCAGCTACTCGGGAGGCTGAGGCAGGAGAATTGCTCAAGGAGTTCGAGGTTGCAGTGAGCTATGATCAAGCCACTGCACTCCAGCCTGGGCAACACAGCAAGACCCTTTCTGTCTCAAAAAAAAAAAAAAAAAAAGCTGGAGGCAAAATGGAATAATTTAAAAGAAGCGCTGGCTTTTCTCTTTTCAACAACCTTACAGGTCCCAAGGTAAGAACTCTGTGGCCAAGCACATGGGCTTAGGAGTCAAAGACTTGAGTTCAAAGTCTAGCTCTATCATTCAGTTGATGTGTGACTTTGGGCCTATTTAACTTCCCTGAGCCTCAAGCTCTTCACCTATAAAATGATACACACATCAGAGTTATGAAGTAATGTATGTAAATTCTTCAAAAATAAGAAGCATTCAATAAATGGCAGTTATTCTTTTTGGCACACAACTCCATGGGGCTAATGGCAACCTAGGAGTCCAAAAGTCTAACTTTCTAATTATTAATAAATTAAGGGCACCCCAAGAAAGCATTGTGAGAAAGTACCAGAAAACCCAGAGAGGGGAAGTACCGCCTGCTGCAAACTCTGGTGTGTGGCTAAGAGGTGAATTTAAACCCTGCCCCCCTCCACATCAGGACCATGATGGAGTTGCCCATGTAGTTTGATTTGAACTTCTTCACACCAAAATAATCTGCTTCTGCCTGTTGAGGAAATTTCTTTCTCATAGATTCATTCTTTTAGGATATAACCCTAGCCCAGTACCAACCCGAACTTCTGTTTTACTAAGTTAAACCGCCATTAGCCATAAGCCAATAATGAAATTAGTAAACTTTCACTGAGACCCTAATATGTGCCAATGTCTTTGCTACGTATTTATTCTTTCTTATTTAAGCATCAGAACAATGGGAACTTTATCTCCATTTAACAGACAAGGAAACTGATGTTCTGTTAATTGACTTGTTCAAGGCCATGCTACTATTAAGTTTAAATTCATATCAGTTTGACTTTAGGGGGCTATCCTGTGTTTGATGATGGCCTCCAAAGCTAGCAGAGATTAGGGCAGGTGGAAAGTGAGAATCTTGACTCATTAGGGGGGTCAGGCCAAGGTGGGGCTCTCAGAAAGGAGAGGCATTGGGAGAGGTCAGAGCCAAGGAAGGTGGGTAGAGTAGAGAGAGCCCCAGAAGCCCAGCTCTGCATAAGATGTGCCAGTCTCGAGATAACATTATGTCTCTTGAAAGACTTCAAATGGTATCCAGTATCCCAACAGAGAAGGACATAAAGGTCCATGAACAGAAACAGGGCTGTTCTAGTTGATGCAATAAATGATTTTTTTTTTTTTAAGTATCAGTCTTTGACTATATTTGGTTTCATTCTTTCAAAAATAAGATTTCCTAGAAAAAGAAAACTTCTCAAGTACCACTCCCACTTGACCCCATGGTGTCCTGGTAACTTCATATAACAAATGAAGTTACTCTCTGAGTCTCTAACTTGGATTCTACCCTAAACTGCCATGGTTTCCACTTGAGTCGAACATCTCCAGCACTCTTTGGTCCTCCAACTCCAGGACTAGGAAAGATCTGGGGCAGCAAGAGCCCTCCACCAAATATCTCCCCAAATCCCTCTGCTAACATCTCTTGGAGGCTTCAAACATCCTGGTGTTCAAAAGAACCACTTCCCCTGCCGTCCCTTCAACCTCCACCCACCAGTTCTATCATCTGTGATCTGTCCATGGAACACGTTGGTTCTCCCACGTCTGTTAGGTTTCCTTTCACGTCAGATTCAGTCCTGTGATACTTATTGCATCATGTCTTTCTGCTGCTCAACAGTCTTTAATGGTTTCAAAATCCAATTCAAACTTCAAAGCCTTGAAGCCTTAGATCCAAGACCTTCTCTGCACCCCTGGTCTACTCCAGGCCAATTTGACCCTGTTGTTCCTACACAAGCCCTTTCTCCAGCTCAGTGGGTTTAATCATAGGTGGAGCCTACTTCCTACACGTTTGCTTTTACAACTACCCCCACCAAAAAAGCCCTCATTTTTCTCATCTATGGAAATCCTCCCCATCCCACAGGCCCAGCTCAGATTCCACCTCCTTGGGGAAGCCATCCTGGATTCCTGCAGGCCCTCTCCGCCTGGCACACCATGCTTGCTGCACACTACAGTGCCTGCCTGCTCCCGTATCTGCCCCAGCTCTCCAGCTAGTGCTGGAGGTGTCCTTGGGACTGGCTTCCCCTCCAGCTCTTCAAACCAGCCCAGGCCTCTGCTCCCTCCTCTGGCTGCCATCCCTCATGTCCTACCATCAATTTAGAAATTTTCAACATAAGTGAAGTTACATCCTTTCAAATGTGAGCTCTTGGGCCATCACTTCCCTCTCTTTGTGCATCAGTTTATGCATCTTCTATAAAGGAGAGGAAGCTGACATCTCTGTGGTCCCCTGAAAGTCAATAATGTATCACCTTCTCCCGCCAAATCCCCTTCTTTGGACCGTCTTTTATATTAATAGCATCGCGCCACGACTCACAGGCCCAGCTTCAGCAGCGCCCTGCTCAGGCCAGTCTTTGCCTTCAGCAAAGTGCAGCCTCCCAGTGCACTTGGCTGAGCCCGCACTCTGCTAGCCACCGTGAATTGTCCCTTCAAATGGCCTGAATTCTCTGTGGGTCACTGCCAAGCCTAGCAGCAGAGGGAGAGTAAATCGCTCTGCAAGTAGTGTAATATGCCTGCGTTTCTCTTTCTATATGAGAAAGCTAGAGAGTGATCGGAAATGAATGAATTACCTAGAACAACCAGGGTTTGTTAGTGCATTCAACAAGTCTAGAAAGTAGCTTTGGTGCAACATTCAAATAAATGTTCTGACTGGTGCCTTTTGTGGCTTCCCCCAAGTCTGGCAACCAGGGGCCCTCTTCACACCCTTCCCTAGGCCCTCGGGCCAGCCCACTCCTTCACCAGCTGCACTTCAAGCCAGACAGGAAAACCCGGCCCCTGAGGGAGGCGTCCAGCTTTTGCTATCAGTCCTTCTTTCCTGCTCATTCCAAAACTGCCCCTGTCCCTGCCCATGCTAGTCCACTGGGCCCTGTTCCGTCCTGAACCCCGCCATCCTCATGGGCTCCAGGCACCCTCCATGGTCTGCAACCAGGAGCTTTCCACCCCTTCTTAGACTCGTTACTACTCAGGCTGGTCAGTCCCGTCTCTCCTTTTCGATTTTATGATCGGCGGGATCAGCGTCTCCTTCACCACCCAACACGAGGAGTGAGCCCTGAAAGGGACCCAAATAGAGCCTGTCAACTGACACTAGCACATGTCCCTGACATTACCTTCTCAACCCCTCCCCTTCAAAACCAA
The DNA here is from genome assembly GCA_008086735.1 of Cheirogaleus medius. Lineage (NCBI taxonomy): Eukaryota > Metazoa > Chordata > Mammalia > Primates > Cheirogaleidae > Cheirogaleus > Cheirogaleus medius. The sequence continues at coordinate 548,650 of VBSM01003176.1, read as the reverse complement.
ACAAAAACGGCAAACAGGAAACGCTCGTCTTTTAAAAATTACTCTATTATTATCAAATAGAACCACAGTATCCAAAAGGTAATTATAAAGTTCTATCCCCAACTAAATGGCCCCGCACCGCCCCTCCGAGTGGCCGGCGGCCAAATCACTCCCCCCGTGCTGATTGGTTTCATCCATTTTATTGTCAAGGAAATTAACAGCCCGAAGGGGTTCCCCAGGTCCGCGCCCTCCCCCCTGGGGCCCCGGGGAAAACGCGGCAGCAAGCGACCTGGTCTCACTACCCCCGTGTCCTTGGGAGGAGGGACGAAAGGAGAGGGGGGCTCACAGCAAAGGGGCTGGGGGGACGCCCCGCCCCCGCCCGCTGGGCTCGGGTCTGGCGCAGCCGAGGCAGGTGTCCGGGGTGAGGGGGCGCGGCCCGAGCACCTGGCGGCGCACCTGGCCGGGCGGCGGCGGCGGGGCGCGCGCTCACTCGCCCGTGTGGGTCCGCAGGTGGTACTTGAGCGACTGCTTGTAGCGGAAGCACTTGGCGCAGTGCGTGCAGGGGTAGGGCCGCTCGCCCGTGTGCGCGCGCTGGTGCTCCAGCAGGTGGTGCTTCTGCGTGAAGCGCTTGCCGCACTCGGCGCAGTGGTAGGGCCGCTCGCCCGTGTGGATGCGCCGGTGCTCCAGCAGGTGGTGCTTGCGGATGAAGCTCTTGCCGCACTCGGGGCAGGCGTGCGGCCGCTCGCGCGAGTGCACGCGGCAGTGGTTGGTCAGCTTGGACTTCTCGCTGAAGCTCTTCTCGCACTCGGGGCACTTGAAGGGCCGCTCGCCCGTGTGAGTCCGCTGGTGGCGCAGCAGGTGCGACGGGCGGCTGAAGCTCTTGCCGCACAGGCTGCAGATGAAGGAGACCTCGTGCTTGCCCGCGTGCACGCGCTGGTGGATCACCAGGCTGATGTGCAGGCGGAAGCTCTTCTTGCACTCGGGGCACGTGTAGGGCCGCTCGCCCGTGTGCGTGATCTGGTGCTTGGTCAGGCTCGACTTGTGGCTGAAACTGCTGTCGCACTCGGGGCACTTGTAGGGCTTGGGGCCGCCACCGCCGCTGCCCGAGCTGGGCGACTTGGGGCGCGGCTTGAGCGCGTGCTTGGGGTTGAAGGCGGGCCCGCGCTCCGGCGAGGCGTAGCCGCCGCGCACACGGTGGATGCGCTGGTGCAGCGTGAGCTGCTGCTTGTGCCGGAAGCTGATGTCGCATTCGGCGCACTCGTAGGGCCCCTCCTTGATGTGGTTGCGCTGGTGGATGATGAGGTTGATCTTCAGCCGGAAGCTCTTGCCGCACTCCATGCAGGTGAAGGGCCGCTCGCCGCGCCGGTTCCGCTGCTGCTGGCTCGAGGCCCCGCGGTTCTCGCTCAGGTGCCGCTCGCCATGTGCTGGGGGCGCCAGCCTCTTCACCGCTGGGTTTCCCAGCTGCAGGGGCGGCGGGCTCTCCTCGCCCTCGGGGGACATCTCCCCGGGCAGTGAGGACTGGTACATACTGGCCTCGTATCTCCCGGACAGCTGCCCGAGGGACTGCAGGTGCTGCGGCAGCTCATCCTCCTCCTCTTCTTCCTCCTCCTCATCTTGTTCTTCTGTCTTTATCACGATTCCTTCTGCTCCAGGGACAGAGACAGAGAGAGACAGAGAGACATTAGATGTTCCTAGAGCCCCTAACCTGGAGTTACAGCAGCGCATCACCCTCACCAGCAAACACTGCACTGTTAACCCAAATTCCTTCTTTTGGGAAAATAGCCCTCTCCCTGAGGCCCATTGTTCCCACCCCCACGGGGCTGGACGTGCAAGCCAGGCTGGCCTTGGTGTTTGGTTCAGGAATGAGCCCAGACTTAAAATGGCCGCTCAGAGTCCTCTCTTGGAATTTTGTGCGGAGGACACAGGGCAGATTGATTCTTGGCAGTCACGATGGGAGGGTGCTCGTGGAGTCGTACCCAGCAGGGAAGAAGGAAAGCAGCACACCGAGCCACCATGGGAGCACCCAGATCCAGTTGGCCCTGAGGTTGGCATATTCATGATCCTACCAATTATTTGAAGGATAAAATACCCCTTTGCCATTTAGGCTACTTTGAGAGTTGGGTTTCTACCACCTGTACAAAGGGTCTTGACTCATAAAGTTCTCAGTCTTTTCCCCTCTAAGGACTCCTCTGCCTGAACTCTGCTAACTGGTCTTCTACTTTCCTGAACCCACTGGAGATTTCTCCTCACAGAGCCTTTATTTGCCCTCCTCCAGAAATCTTCCCTCTTCTCCAAGTCTCCATGTGGGCCTTGATGATCCCAGCCTATAGCACTTAAGCCTCCTCTGAGCCCACAGTAGTGGGGTGCCCCTCCCCGAGAGTTAGGAACTCAGCCTTCTCCTGTCACATCTCATGGATGGATGACTCGCCCACACAGGCAGGCCCTACCAGCCTTGAAGCTGGATCACGTGGCTTTTCTCAGCCTTTGCTACAAGCTCTGGTGTGTATGCCATGCACACCCAGCTGATGGATGCCCGCCCTCCCTCTCCCCAGCCCACTACCCTCTAGCCTGGCCCTTTAAGGCCCAAACAATGATAAGTTCTACAGTGACCCATAAGAATGCAAGTCTTAGACAAAAGGAGTGGCCTCCGGCTCCTGTTTGAGTTCTCTCAAGTACCTTGTATTTATTTGGCACTCCCTAAATACTGTTAACTTGGGAGTGCTATTTTTAGTCCCTGTGTGCCATGAGAAAGTCACTCGACTTCTCTGAGCTCATCTCTGAGACACAATAAGTTTGTATGTGCAGAATTCTTAAAAACAAGTTTTTAAAAGCACTTTCACACCTGTTCTCTCTTTCTAGGTGCACAATATCTTATTATAAGATAAGTCAAGTAAGAATGATCCCCATTTCAGAGAGGAAGCATTCAAGCCCAGAGATAACAAGTGATGTTTCCAAATAGAGTCAAGTCATAGACCTTTTCAGAGGTTGTACTTTAGGGCCCATCTAGTCCACCCCTCAAGTGACAGCAGGGAAACTGAAGCTAACAATGTTCAGGACTCCTAGACCATAGCACTTTCTATTCGTCCTCTAATGCCAGTAAACTATGGTGCTAAAATTAGGACACAGGTGTGCTGACTCAGTGCTGCCTCAGTAGTGTTAGGATTTTCAGCAGGAAGTGATCCTTGGAGCATGATGCCTAAGAGATCAGGGAGGAGGCAGCTGCAGAGGCTGGTAACTAGTTGCCCTGGTGTTTATCCTGAAAATACAGACTTAGGTATGAAAGGCAGAGGAGAAAATAGGACCCCAAAAGATCTAAACTGTCACTGAACATCAAAGTTGTTTTTTTCTTAATGAAATGATAAAAATGAAACATTTGGCCCTAAATCAAGATTCAAAATTCCACAAACTACTGTTTACTAGTTTTCTAAGGTTCTACTAGAATTAATGGGGAATGCTCAAATGGCAATCTGGAATTTATATTATGACACTCCCAATATAGCACATACTCAGAATTTGCTTTATGTCTTTTCCCAATTCTTTTATGAAAGACAACATGGTATATTTAAAAGACTTCTGAAATACCATGCAGCAATTTAAAAATAAGAAGTTAGATCCACATCTTTTGACAAAGAAGGATGTCCATGACATTTTATTAAGTACAAAAAAGCAAATTATAGAGGAATTATCTGCAGATAAAATGAAAAAATAATTCAACTCAACATAATACTTTTAAAAATCTAGATAAATTGATGTGGATACATTTCGAAATACAAAAAATAATATACAAGTATGTGATGGTTAATGACTCACACATAAACAAAACCCCAAGTGGATTCTACCAAATTTTCAAGGACACACTTAATTCCTATCTTATACTTTTTTTTGTAATATAGAATAAGAGCAAAAGCTGCTCAGTTCATTTGATAAGTCTAGTATAACACTGTTTCCAAAACCAGATGAGGCTGATTCAAGAAAAGAAAATTCAGGTTCATGTTATATATGAATATAGTTGGAAAACTCCTGAGTAAAATATGCTACTTAAGTCCAATTGTGTATTCAAACAATATGCCATGATGATCAAGGCTTTTCCCAGGACTGCAGGAGGAGTTCAACACTGGAAAATCTATCACCAAACCAGTCCTGGGATGAGGACACAGTGAACCCACTTCCTTACTGTTCTCAAAGTCACAGGGAGCAAGAATGAGCAGAAGGCTCACTCACACGGAGGCTTTGTAACTAAACAAAAATGATCACTAGGTTCTACCAGACAAAGCCAATACCGTAGTCATTTTAAAAACATGCTCTCCAAGGCAAAAATCTTTAAGTTAGTTGATATGCGTGGCAATCGAGGACACGTAGGGAGGGGAGTTCTAGCTTTGCCACATCTATGTAGCCTTGGATATTTTACTTCTGCCTGTGGAATGCGGGGTTTGGACAGATGATCTCCAAGGTCCCTGTGAGTCCTGTCTGAACCAGTCTTTGGATGTAACAACTTCTTTCCTAGCCCGGAGACAGATTCTTAGAAACAGAGAGGCAGGAAACCTGCACTGGAGGCCATGCTTGGGGTCCTTTCACACCTGCCATCCTCTCAGCCTCCAACTACCTCTGAAGGAACCACAGCTTTCCCATGAGGCAGGTGCCTACCAAGGGGCCTAATGGCAGCGGCACCGCCCCCACCCCCGCACTTACCTGCGCAGCTTCTCTGCTGCACCAGCATCTGCTTGAGTTCGCTGAACTCGCTGGATCCTTCCGTGGACTCCTCCAGCACGTTCTCCTGCTCCTGCATGTCCAGGTCTGGCTGTTCCCCACAGGGGTCGCCCAGCTCCGAGTCCTGAAAGCCGTGTTCTTCCACCTGTCCCATCAGAGGCTCGGGTGTCTCCAGACTCTCCGAGCCCTCGTCGTTGGTCTGGACCTCGATCTTAATCACGATCCCGTCGTGTGCTGAGGGGAGGGGAGGAGAGAAGAGTCCAGAACACATTCATGCCACCTGCCCAGGTTTCTGCAGCCCTAGAATTTACATTTCAACAATTCTAATTTGGGGGAGCCTAAAGAAATGTAATATTGAGTTGGCAGTGAGTACACATAGAGTTTTCTGGACACTTTGTAGCTTTGAACACCGTTCCAAACTGGAGTCCAGTTAAAATAGATGCAAAGTTTGTTTTCCACAAGCCCCACTATTTTTAAAATTATTCAGCATTGTCAGGGTTTATTTTAAAGAGGCCCTCATTCCCCTTCCCAGTTAGGCCAGGCAACCGGTACATTCGATACAATTTCTCCCTCACAATCAAGTTGAAAGAAGAAAAGGCAGCCCACCTCCTCCCCACTCTCCCTTTGGCCCCAGTGCCAAGGTGTCCGACAGACAGATCCACATTTCCAAGCTCATACGCATGTACCGTAAGAGTGTTTGGGTTTGTTTTTAGTTAAACTGCATCCTATTACACACATTGCCCTGAATGCATGTTTTTTTTAGCTTGCCTATAGGTCTGTAGGTTAATTTCAAATGCATCCTTACTCACATAGGCATCATTTTACATAATAGGATTATAATACACATTTTTGGGTTTTAGTGCAGTATTTTTTTTTTTCTTTTAATTTCCTTCCCTTTCCCTCACTTCCCACTTCATTGCTATCACCTCCCAGGTAACTCTAATACTTCAGTAGTATTTTTCTCCATGCTTATGTAGTTACTCATAACAATACATATACACTTATCTGTCTTTATTTTCTGGCCATTGTTGGTGTTAAAAAATAAAATTGCCTTATGTCCCTCCTCTACATTTCTTTTCTCACTCAAATACCTTGTGCAAATCTCTTCAAACCAATTTCTGTAGTGCTAACACGTTCTCTTTAAATGTTGCATGTATTCCATCATGAGGATAATACTGTAATTTATTCATCCTTTCCCTGATGGAAGAACATTCACTTTTTGTTCCCAGTCTTTTGCTATGGTGAACAATACTGCAATAAACATTTATTTCTATCTCTAACCACAAAATAGTGGTTTTATTCCTATGAGATTCCCAGGAGTGGGACTGCAGAGTTAGGAGGTGTATATAGTTTTAATTCTGACAAATGTCATCAGACTGCTTTTCAACAAGGCTGTGACAATTCACATTTCCACCAGCCTGCATACGAGTATCCTTTTCCCCACATCCCTGCCAGTAACAGACACCTTTGCTCTTTTTAATTTTCTTCAGTCAGATGGGTATAAAGTGATAACTTACTGATACTTTAATTCCACTTCTCTGACAGGGTAAGTCTGCATATGATTTCCTCTATTTATTGGCCTTTTATATTTAATTTTGTGTGATCTGTGTAAGCACATCTTTGGACTCAATTCCAATCAGGTTGTCTTTTCTTACCGATTTGCAAGCATTCTTTGATTTTTGTATTAAAGATAACCCACTGTGTCTTACCTGGATTTCTCATCCTCCCCGCCCCAAATCTGTCATTTGCCTGTTATATTTATGTGTGGCACCCTTTGCGTACATGAAAGTTGTCGGTGGCTTTTAAAAGGTTTCTGTGTGGTCAGGTGTGTCCCTGCTTCTTCTTATAGCTCCCGAGTTTTCTGTCTTAGCCAAGCAAGTCTCCTCTGGTCCTAGATGGTCCATCTGGTCTCCTAGATTGCATCCCACAATTTTTATTGTCTTACTAACATTTAGGTCTTTAATCCACTTGAAATTTATTTTTATTTTATGTATGCTGTGAGGTAGGGATTCAACTTTATTTTCTTCCATATGGACTGGCTTGTGCAAGTGTAAAACCCCCTTATAAATTGAAAATCACTTCCTTAGTTGAGGAAATGTGTAATGCATAAATACATTCATGCATTCACTGATTGTTTATTAACAGATAATTTACTGGGCACCAACAATATGTTATGAGATGTTCTAATGCTTGGGATATTATCAGTGAACAAAACACATACCTTACATAGGGCAGTAAACACAATAAATAAATCGCATTGTATGTCAGAAGGTGGTAAGTACTGTGGAGAAAAAAAACCCACACGAGTGCGGTGGCTCAAGCCTCTAATCCTAGCACTCTGGGAGGCTAGGGTGGGAGGATCACTTGAGCTCAGATGTTAGCAAAAGCGAGACCCCATCTCTACTGAAAATAGAAAAATTAGTCAGGCATCGTGATGCATGCCTATAGTCCCAACTACAGGAGGCTGAGGCAGGAGGATCGCTTGAGCCTGGAGCTTGAGGTTGCAGTGAGCTATGATGATGCCGCTGCACTCTACCCGGGGTGACAGAGCAAGACTCTTTTTAAAAAAAAAAAAAGAGCCCCCCAAGACAGACGAATGAAGCAGCTGCAGTCGTGCCCTGGTAAAGCTCCTCAGGCTCTCTTGCCAAATCCCCCCATCCAAAGCGACTACCCCACTTAGGAACCAGATCACCTCATCAGGCTAAACACTGCCGCTACTGACTCAAAGCTGGGTGCTTTCTGATGCTTGGCCATCCTGTGAATTCTCTCTGATTGGCCAACTCTACTTCCGTCTGGAGGTAGATGGAATATAAAGCAGCTCTGATGTTCCCATGTTGCACCCCCACAACCTTAAATGCAGACCTTTGCTACTTTCCCTCAGACTGAGGGAGTCTCCCACTCTTCCTCTCCAAAGATATCTGTATCCTATTCGCTATTAAAAGAAAAAGAAAAAAAAGTCATCCACATTTACAGTCTTGACTTCCTCCTGCGCTAGCTTGAAGTTACCATCTTCACCTCCCTTTGCCCTCTAATCTCAGGAAAAGCAGTGTCCCTCTCCTCCTATAACCGAAATCCTCTGCTTCTTTCCTTAACCTGGCCCATACTTTTCTCCCTGGAATTCTGCTCGCTAATTGTGCCCTTTTCTCCTTTGTCTTCAATCCTTGTCTCTGCTCCTTCCACAAACACAACCGTGACTCCAGCATCAGAAAAAGTTCTTCCCTGACTTCACAGACTCCTTAAAATATTTTGTTTGCCTGTACCTTAAAATAATTTTTCAAATGATGTACCCCTTTGCACCTTCTTGAATAAATATATAAAATGCATCAGTAACTGCAAAAGATATAATTTATGAAGTATTATAAATATTGATATTTTGAAAGAAACTCTTCCATCACCTTTTAATGTCACCAATGGAATCTGAGAACCCTAGCAATTTAAAACCCACCATTATTCACTTAGAAAATACATGAACAAGTTCTTCTTTGATAGTTGGAATTTTTATATCATTCCTTTTCACCTTGAACTTCTATTTCCATTCCTACTTTGCCCACAGAATTTTATCCTAATAGAACATATTTTTATGTTTAGAAGCCTTTTACTGATCACTTCATCTACCAGTCTGCCACAAAAATGTGTAAGTAAATTGAAAGTTTAATTTTCCTTTCACTTCTAATAACCACAGTGCTCCAAGTATTCATTCTTTCCTGGCTTAAGTTATCCTTAGTGATTATTACTATAGAATGATAAACAATTATCCAAGATAGAAAACAAAAAACTTTTGGAAATGTATCTTTTATAAGGATGAATAGAAAATCTTTTCCAATTAGTTCACTTATCTGAGAATGAATATTCTTACTGTAGAATGAGACAGAGTTCAGAATCAATTTTAGTCTATTCTTCATTTTTATAAATGAAACCTCATTTACGTAAATAGGTAGACGGGCTGGAAGGAGCTTTGTTATAGAACTGCCTTGATTATCTGAACTTCTGAATTATATGCCACAAATCACATGGTTAACATATTATCAAAAATTTTTTTTCCTGCCCTAGGGCTATGGTCAAAAAAATTGTTTTTAATAACCAATTAGCTCACTTGATTAGGTTGTCTTCAATTTTGTTGAAAGCTAAATATTGCAAAAGAATTTGCCATTGAGGTCCCAGAGCAATGTGCTTCTTGGACATGTACCCCAAACATTCTGGATTATCTGTTTGGTGACCCAGGGGGCCCTATACCTGAGAGAAATGCTCCATAGTAAGACAGGGATAGGCAGGAAGTGGCCTTTTTTTTTTTTTTTTAAATCTTGAGAGATGTAGGAGATGAGGGCCCATATTTCAGGGACCCCATGTGTTGTGTGCTCTCGGCTGATCAGTTTTATAAACGAAAACAGATGGACTAAGGACCTGGAAATTGCATCCTCAAAGCTATCTATGCTGTGCCCCATTTGGAGAGTCTCCTTGTCTCCTGAGAGCGTGCATACCCCAGCCTGAAGACCAGTGCCTTTAACACCTTTAACTGCAAGACCCCACTCAAATGCCTGCTGTCCACTAGGCTTCTTGCAGTACTCTCAGCTGTGAGTGTGCCGTGGAACCCCGGCACTTTCCTGCTCTGCTCTGTGGTACTTAACTCTTTCTGCCTTGAGACACGCACTAGTCACACTTTCATGCCACCCCCTCCTCATTAGGCAGTAGGGGAGCCAGTGTTTCTCACCAAAAAGGTCTCCCCACCCCAAAAAACTTCTGAAAGAGTACTGACAACCAAACTGCATTTATAAGACACACTGTGAGAATATAGTTTATGAACAAAGGTAACATGTCAAACCAGTAGCAAAAAGTTTTAAATAAATGGAGACAACAGGCTTCCTGACTGGAAGGGGAAAAAGCTACCTTCACATGTTTCACATCAAAATAAACTCCTGATGTGGCTAGGCTCACGCCCGTAATCCTAACACTCTGGAAGGCCGAGGTGGGAGGATCACTTGAGCTCAGGAGTTTGAGACTAGCCTGAGCAAGAGCAAGACTCCATCTCTACTAAAAATAGAAAAGTTAGCTGGGCATGGTGGCACATGCCTGTAGTCCCAGCTACTCGGGAGGCTGAGGCAGGAGGATTGCTTGAGCCCAGGAGTTTGAGGTTGCTGTGAGCTAGGCTGATGCATGGCACTCACTCTAGCCTGGGCAACAAAGCGAGACTATCTCAAAAACAAATAAAAAACTCCTGATGAATAAAAAATTTAGATATAAATAATGAAATCATACTAGTACTGGCAACCCAGGTATACAAGTTTTACAACTTTGAGCTGAGGGACAGTCTATTCCTAGACCTCTAGGACCCTGAAATATCCCTTCTAGACGCTGTCTGGTCGTTCATACCAAACATACTGAAGATGGCTAATCTGTATCAACTATATCTTTTTGCTATAAATTGTTCTGAAAGGATTTGTAGCTTGCTTTGACATCAATTGGCTGTAAGAAATGTACTTAATCTGTAATTGGTTTTAAATCTCTTTTTTTTTTTTTT
>VBSM01003176.1:487816-538349 GCA_008086735.1 Cheirogaleus medius | reverse complement strand
GCCTCCCAGAGTGCTAGGATTACAGGCGTGAGCCACCGCGCCCGGCCAGGTTTTAAATCTCTATAATCACACTTATTCATAAGGTCTCTTGTGAGAGGAAAAAAAATCTCTCCTACAAATTGTTTTCAAATATATTAAATGTTTGTGAAGGGTGAATTTAATAATTAATGAAGCTGATATAATGCTATATTTGTAGACATTTAGTTAAACATTAAATTATTTACATTTAGTAATTTTCTTTTTGTTTTCTAGGGCAAAAAATATTTTGTTTTAGGTTTCAAGTATTTTCATAGATTTCTGAGAATCTCTCAAGCCCAAGGCTTATGATCATAGTGTTTACTGAATAAAATGGCCTGAGTAAATATTTCTACTATATGAAAGCCAGATACCATAAAGAAAATGATTAATAAATCTGAATACATAGAAATTTAAAATTGATAAATTTGAACATATAAAAATTTAAAACTACTATACCACATATACAAAGACTATATAGAAAAGTAAATGACAAACTGGGAAAAATATTTGTATACCTATTACAGACAAGAGCTAATATCCTTAATAGTTAAAAAGCTTTTACAAATCAATAATAAAAAGATGAATAATCCAAAAAAAAAGAAAATTCACAAAATAAGCCATACTAGTACTCAATAAAGGTATGAAAATATGCTCAAAATCACCCTTATAGAAAGTCAAATAAAAACATCAAAATATTGTTTTCTCGACCCATCACTTTGGCAAATACTAAAAAGATAAATAGTACCTACTATTTTCATGGGTGTGTGGAAATAAATATATTCTCATGCTTAGATGAAGGTGTATAAATTGGCACCATTGTTTTCAAGGGCATTTGCCAGCATCTATTAAATTTTTAAGTGGGTATATTCTTTCACCCAGAAAATCCATTTCCAAAAAAGTTTCAGACAAGTGCACAAAGATCTATTTATAAGGATTGTTACTAAAGCACTAAAACTTGTGAACGCCCTGAAAGTACATCAATGGGAAAGTATTTAAATAAATTATGAAATCAATACACAAAATACTATAGTCTGTATTAAAAAGAACAAGGTAGACTTAGATTCCAACGTGTAAAAAAACATATATTACTGAAAAAAGCAACTTGCCAAATAATGTACTTCTATATTGTTTGAATTGTCTTACCATGACAATGTATTTATGCATTACTTATGTAATTAGGACTGTATGTGTGCACAGAAAATTGGAAGGATAAACTGTTGACTCTTGAGAGAAAATTATGGAGAGCTTTCATTCTGTATTTTTTCCTTTTGAAATTAAAAACCTATGTTGCCACATTATTATCTCTTTTTTTTGAGACAGAGTCTCACTCTGTTGCCCGGGCTAGAGTGCTGTGGCGTCAGCCTAGCTCACAGCAACCTCAAACTCCTGGGCTCAAGCGATCCTTCTACCTCAGCCTCCCGAGTAGCTAGGACTATAGGCATGCACCACCATGCCCAGCTAAGTTTTCCTATATATTTTTAGCTGGCCAATTAATTTCTTTCTATTTTTAGTAGAGACAGGGTCTCGCTCTTGCTCAGGCTGGTTTCGAACTCCTAACCTTGAGCAATCCTCCCGCCTCAGCCTGCCAGAGTACTAGGATTACAGGCGTGAGCCACCACGTCCGGCCACATTATTTTTTTTCCTATGCTCCTATTGGCTTATAAATTCCCACATTAATCTTCTCAACCAGCTCAAAGCAAATAAATATTGGTTAACGCTGACTTTCCAACCTCATAGCTACATTTTGTTAGGTTTTTAAAATTTGGTATGTGAATTTTTAAATATATATATTTTTTAAGTTACACATGCATATAGGCTACAGGGTTGAACAGTTCTTCAAAACCTGTTTTTTGTTTTTTTTTTGAGACAGTCTTGCTCTGTTGCCTGGGCTAGAGTGCCGTGGCGTCAGCCTAGCTCACAGCAACCTCCAACTCCTGGGCTGAAGTGATCCTACTGCCTTAGACTCCCAAGTAGCTGGGACTACAGGCATGTGCCACCATGCCCGGCTAATTTTTTCTATATATTTTTAGTTGTCCTGTCTATTTTTTTAGTATAGACAGGGTCTCGGTATTGCTCAGGCTGGTCTCAAACTCTTGAGCTCAAACGATCCGCCCGTCTAGGCCTTCCAGAGTACTAGGATTACAGGCGTGAGCTGTGCCCTGGCCCTAAATCTGTTTTAAAAAGCTCTTTCTACCCCTCGACCCCCATTTCCTGCTCCCTGAGGCAATCACTTCCAACTCCTCTGAAACTATGAGTAACATACTCGTATTGCTACTCCTCGAGTTTTCAATTTTAAGCATCATATATTGACTTCCAAGACATGAAGTTCGGGACCATCTCTTCCAAATCCCTGATCCTACCAATAGAGTTTCATTGTACTAATAACTTTAGTTGGATCAATACTGGGTATTTACATTTCTAGATTATAGAAATGTTATTTGTAATTAAACTATGTAGTACATGGCAAGTACTTTCCTATGCCTGAAAACCGTTTTGCTTTTCCTAGAGCTAATGTTTTCTTCTGCTTAGCTCACTGTTAATTATCATGAATTCAGCTCCAAACTTTCTCCTGACCCTTCTGTATACCTCTTCTCTCCAAACATTCAAACATATTGGGTATTTATCAATTTTGTCTATTTGAAGAAAAGTTTCTGGAACCTTCTGCTGTGCCCCAATCTGGCCTGGCTGCCTCTGGGTGCACAGCTGTCTTCTTGGGATGCCCCTCATCAGCTCCCTGGGAGTCCCTTCAGTTTTCTCTCTCCTTGAGGTTCCTAACGCCTCTTTCTTGCTTTATTTCCTCATTTTGGCAAAGCTCCTCCCCCCAGCCCGAGAAAGGGCTCATGGAGACCTTGAACATCTCAAAATGTCTCAATTTCACTTTCACATTTAATTAAAATAGTTTGGCTGGATATCGAATTATAGGGTAGAAAATATTTTCCCCCAGAATTTAAAGGGCATTGCTCTACTATCTTCCAGCTTCCAATGTTGTTGAAAAGTCTGAGGACATTCTAATTCTTGTTTCTTTGTATGAACCTATTTTTCCTCTCTGGAAGCTTGTAGGATCTCATTTGTCCTCAGTTGCTCTGCAATTTCTTTCTGACAAAGTGTAGGTCTATTTTCATCTAGTATTCTGGGCAATTGGTGGGCTCTTTCAATCTGGAAAACTATGTCTTTAATTGTTGAGAAATTTTCTTGAATTATTTTGTTGATAATTCCCACCTCCGCTTTTGCTGTTATTTTTTTCTGGATACTCTTATTATCTGGACGTTGGACTTCCATCCTTTAGTTTAGTTTTCCTAGTCTTTCCTTATTTTCTTTTTTGTCTTTTAACTTTATTTTCCAGGATGTGTGCTCAACTTTATCTTCCAACACTGCTACTGAGTTTCTAATTTGCATTATTATATTTTTAATTTCCAAGAATTCCTTTCTAATCTTTTTTTTTAAGAATTGGTATTATACTTTTATGTCATGAATGTATTTACTTCTTTTATCTAAGGATGTTATATATAGGTATCTATACATATTTTTTCCCCTCTCTGCATGGTTTCTGTTCCTCTAAATATATTTTTTCTGGTTTTATTTCTTTACTTATTTGTCTCTGTATATGAGAGGTTTTTCCTGAATATCTTGTGGTCCTTGGCTGTCCATGTAGACTCAAAAGCAGAACACTCAAAAAAGAATTGAGAGCTCATTGCATTTGGGTGGGGCTTGCTAACTCTGAGTCTCCCAGTAGGATGCTTCGGAAAGGTCATTTTACTAGGCAATCTCCTGGCCTGGTCCCACAAATCTCCAGGCAAGACTTCTAATATCCTGCCCCAAGGGTTTAATCTTAGATATCAGCATCATTTTGGGAGTCAGTTTAGGGAAGAAAACTGTAGATCTCAACATCTGCAATGTCAAGTCTCCCTTATCTCCCTGTTTTCAGTATGGTACCCCACCCTCAGTTGTGCCTGGTGTCCATGTCTAGAGATCCTCTTTCATCCTCTGCAGAGAATAAGCCTCCGTCACACAGCAGGGCTAGGGAGAGGCCAAATGCCAGCGGTAGGGACTGGGGGACGGTAATGGGGAAAAAGGGGGAGTGTTACATTGCCTCCTTAAGAGACGTTCAACCAACCCTCTGTTTTTAGTCTCATCTTTACTTGCATTTCCAGCCTAGAGTCTCTGGTACTGCTAACTCCTGAGTCCTGAGCAGGGGTGGGGGTACAAACTGGGTTTCTTCTCAGCTTTCCCAATACCAATTTCAGATTCAGCTCTCTGCATTAGTCATCACCCATCCACCTGCTTTTAGGATTCCCAAACTTTGTCACTGCTCCCCCCTGCCCATTCTTTTAAATAGTCCCTTCATTCTTGTTTTAGAAGGATTTGGGGAGGTAGGAATAAACACATGTTCAATCTTCCATCTCTAACTCAAAGTCTTTCATCATGCACTTTTAAAACAAATATTTTTCCTGAATAAGAAATAATATATGTTCATGCCAGAAAATTTTATAAAACAGAGAGAATATGATTTTGGTATGTTTCCATGACCGGTTTTTTCTATCTTTTTGTTTACATCATTGGCTTCATATTATATTTACATTTCCCATTTGTATGTCATTAATCTCCCCTGTCAATTGGACCATTCCCGCCAACATTTCAAACAGGCTTTAGCAATCCCCACCTTAAGCAAACAAGACCCCCCCACACCATATTTCCACTCTCCCTCACAGCCAAACTTCTAGCACCGACTGTCAACAGGCGCTGTCCCTACTTCCTCACCACTGATTATCTGGCTCCACCTCCGCCATGCCACCAACATTTCTCAATTTGCGAACCCAATGACACTTTCCAGTCTCCATGTTACTAAACTACACAGTAGGATTCAGCATTGTTGACCACATTCCCTCCTTCTGGAAACACTCTCATCTTGAAATACCCAATGAAGCATCATCCTAATTTTCCTGCTACCTTCTTGGCCACTCTTTTAGTTTCCTTTGGTTCCTCTGGTACCTCTTCCTTTTTCAACATCCTACAACAGTGTTTTCCAACCCTGGATGCACCCGAGAATCACCGTGGAAGCTTTTTAAAAAATACTAATGCCTGGGCCTCACGCCAAACAATATATTCTAAACCTCTAAATCTGCCCCCAAAGTCAGGGCTCTGTAGGGCATGGCTTGTGTTCTCTCCTCTCCTTCTATGGACTGAGTAACTGAATTCAGTCTATGCTGCCAACACCCAAATGTCCCAATGTCAATGTCTCTAGCTCAGACTTCTCTTTTTGAATTCCAGACTCCTTTATTCAGCTGCTTCCTTAACACTTTCTCCTTGATGTCTCACAGGGATCTCAAACTTAATGTGTTCAAAATCGAATTCTCCTCGTTTCTACCAATCTGAACCTCATGTTGTCTTCCATCGACCCTGTTACCTTTGGCACCTCCCGCGTCCTCCTATTCAGCATCCAGCAATCACTGAGTCCTTTCTCATACTGCCAACATGTGTCCTGCAAACAGCCATTTCTCTCCTTGGCTGTGCCAACGTCTCTTACCTAGAAGGCAAAAAGAACCTCCAACTGTTCTCCTAGCTTCCAGACTTTCCCTCTAATTATTTCTCCTTGGAGCAGCCGGAATACTACTTTTTCTTTAGGTTTCCACTAGAAATTCCATGTCCTCAAAGAGGCCTTTTCTGACCTCCCAAACTCAAGGGCATCTTCCATGGTGTCTGGTGGCCGGGATGCTTTTTGTCTCAGCTCTGTCACAGCTGGTGACTGTGCTTTTATGGAGGTGGGTGGGGTGTTTGGGTCGTTAACATCAGTCTCGCTACTGGAGTTAAGTCTGAGGGCAAGGACGTCTGGGGTACATAGCTCCTGACACAGTACCTGGCACAAAAAATATTTGATGAACTAAATAATAAACATTCAAGTGAAACTTAAAATATCAAAACTCTTTATAAGTGTAATTTTAGTGGCTGTATGACAGTCTATTGTAATGTGACATATTAATATATTGGTACATCTTAATCCATATTTTGGATTCTTTTTCATGCCATAGATTATCGGAAAGAAAATTATAATGTCAAATGTATGAACATTTTAACTATTTTAAATATATTTTAAGACTAGAAAGCATCAGATTGCTTTCTCAAAAGACTGAACTATGCACACTCTGAGCAGCAATGTATGAGGACACAGACTTCAGCCACGCCTTCTGACTTGTCTCATCCTTTGCTAATTTGTTAGGTGAAGATGGCACCTGCCTTTTCCAGGCCTCCAGGACTACCCTTGTAGGGACACAAATGGGAGCCCCTGTTCTAAGTATTTTGATAGCAGGGTTGATAACTGAATCGTCTTTGGATCTCTTTGCCCTTGGAAACTAAACCATTAAATGATAGTTTATTGAATGAATTTACTTAGTCAATTTATAAAATTGTCATGTTTGGGATATTTGGAAATATTAGAAGTCCCAATTTTCTAGATTTTTCCTCTCTGGTGTCATGCCTTTGGGTATGGCCCGGGGCTGGCTTAGCTACCATCTGGCTTAGGGAGAAGATGCATGAATAGACAGGTTACCCACTGGTGTGTTTGGGGCTCTGATTTCTGGAGTTCCACAGAACCATCCTGCTATGTCAAGGTCAGGGCCTTTGGTCTAGCTCAGAGGTGTGAGCTGAAGGCCCGTTCTGCAGAGTGATGGCTCCTACATCCTCTCCTGTCCTCCCTCCCACTGTAGGCTCCAAGGGGCTTGAGATGGTGAGTGGAACAAATAACACATTTCAGCCACACAAGGAAGCCTCTGTAAGGCCACCACTTCCCAGCAGGAGCTCAGGCTGTGGATGTGTGTGTGCCAGAACAAACCCAGCCCAAGGCTGAGTAGACTGGGGTTATTTGCTTTCCAATTCTGGCCACATTCTGTGGGAGGCCCATCTGTGATGAGGATGTGAAAAGTAGACAGAGAAAGGGGATCGATGCTCTTTCATCCAGCCCTTCTAAGAAAATGCTACAAGAGCAGCACCTGAACCACAAAGCCCCACTGGGACATCAGACTGTGTGGTAGGATTTTTGCCACAAATAACCTCTCCTAAATTCTCATTCTTTGCCTTCCAAGCCTTCTTTCTTACTTCTTCCACCTCAAATCTCTCTATTCCTACTTGACCCTTCTTTCTGGATGTGGCCACTCAAATCTTTAAGGTACAGACTGATTTTCCTCCAACCAAAAGATCACCCTGCCATGTGCCACACTCGTTTGCTTTTAAATTCATCTTTTTTGTCTGCCAGAATGAATTCAGGATTAGCTCTTCCCCTTGATTTAAGTCTCTAGGCAAATCCTTAAGAAGTGAAGACACTCGATTTCTCTGGGACATGCCAGCACTTGTATTTTCACAAGGTTCTGTCTTTCCCCTAAGCTATCTTCCCACTTAGTACGTGGGGCTGACATTACTCAATGTTCCTAGAACATCTCCTTGGAGCCAGTTTATAGGTCCCCAAATCAATGACATTAACTCATAACAAGACCTGGCTGTTGGCCCCAACCTGGGTTCTCCAGCTGGACCATCCTCCTTTCTCAACAGACACGACCACCAGTGAGGTTCGGCTACTCTCACACGTCACGTGTGCCACAAGGGACAAGGATCTGCTTCCACTGAAGACCATCGAGGTAAGGGATGCAAGTCCAACAGCGATTCCACAGCAGGGGCTCCAAAAACTAACCATGTACCATGAAAGCGCCTGCAGGGTAAGTGTGCAGGCCACTGATCCGGCCGCTGCGAACAGGATGACACCCCACGCACACCGACAGCAGCTGGTCTTCACTGAACCACGGCTTGTGCCAATAACCACGCCAAGGCCTTGGGTTAGATATTCATGCTGGTCCTATTTTATATATGAGGAAACTGAGACTCTAAAAAGGTGGAGCAACTAAAATCATGCCACTGGTAAGCGGAAAAGCTGGGTTCACATGCAGCCCATCGCCAGAGTCTGCACTCGTTAGTCATGCCTGGGGCATATCTGCTGACTTCGTCTAACTGCCTCGCCTAGACACTGTCCTGATGGAGTCGTGCATGTAGGATGTTTCCAGTAAAGTCCACGTCTGTCCCTTATCCTTCCACTGACCAGCTGCAGGACTCAGGGATGTGGCCCTTCTCTGGGAAACTCCAGGAGGTATAAGCACTAATGACTGCCTGGCACGTGACTGCCTTTCTTTGAGTTTCTTCCTTTATTTTCTGCAAAGAGTGAAGTGACACTTGGTCATGTCAAAAAATCCCTGAGACAGTGAACCCAATGGCATTCCCATTTACCAACAACTTGGACCACTGGTGACTATGGAGGCCCCAAGCAGGTCCCATCACCTGTAGGCCTTCTTTCTATACATGGCTTGCTAACATACTCCTTCAGGGTCTACCCTGGATTGTAATGCCCCATGCTGGGGACTCCTGAGTACTGAAAGATCTAGAATGCAGAGCTCTGGGCCACCCATAAGCCACTTACCCGCACTGGGATCTGTGGGCGTCTCGCCCTCCTCAGAGTCTTCCTGTTCCTGCATGGCCGGCCTCTCCCCGCGCTCCATCTGTGACATGAGGTCTGGTTTGGAAATTGCATAGTCTGGGTAGAAGAAAGGAAAAGAAATACACTATGGGGTGAGGTTGTACTGGATGCTGTTAAGTATCATCTGTGGGTGTGTGATACCAGGAACAGCTCCTCCACTGGGGACCAGCAATGTTGGAAAACAGACAGCCAAGTGTCCACCCCCTTTCCTTAGGGCCTGCTCTGTGTGTGTGTGTTGGGGGGTTACCCACAGGTGGCCGAAGCCTGCCCAGGTTTTTCATGACAAAGGCACAAGAGATTTGAAATTTTATAAAGTAAAAAACTAATCCTGATAAAATCTAAAAGCCATAAAATACTGATAGATTTCCTTACATAGAATAAGTTTAAAGTTCTTTAGAAATAAAGTTAAATAATCAAGAAACTTGGAAAGACTGTTATACAAACACATATGTCATATATATATATATGGCAAAGGGTTAATATCCATAATTAAATATAAAGAACTTCTACAATTAGTAAAAAAATATCAAAAGCAAAGCTATAAATAGGTAATTCATTGAAGAAATGGACAAATGGCCAGTAAGGATATAAAAAGATGCACAAGTTCAGTAATCATCAAAGAATACATATTAATGAGGTGTCATTTTTCACTTAAAGGACAAATATTAAAATAGAAAAACATCAGCTCTGGTCAGTGTATGGAGAAATGGCATTTTCATACACTGCTGCAGAAATATAAACTAGCTCAGCCTTCTGGAGGGCACCAGGGCAGTAGCCATGAAGTTGTAAATGTGCATCTTTTTTACTCGACAATCCTACTTCTTGGTATCAGACCTACTGAAACATTCATATAAGTGCACAATACACAGAGATGTCAGTCAACACTTTGTAACAGTGAAAAAAACCCAGAATCAACCTACTGTTCATCAACAGTAGAAAGGTAGAAATCCTGACGGTTCACCTGGAATACTATACTGTCTTTCCAGGGAGGCCTATGTACGCTGACATGGAATGCTGTCTGTGCCCCACCATTGGGTAAAATAAGCAAATGGGCCCATCTGTGCAAACCCCAAACTGCATGCGCGCCAGTGTATACAATGTACTTATGTTTGCAAATGCAAAAAAAAAAAAAAGAGAGAAACAATACAGGCCAAAGGGTTGTATTCCTCTGGGGAGGAATTACAGAGGCTGTTACCTCTGGGGAGTAGCACCAGTGCACACAGGTGGGGGTTTATCTTAATTATATAAATCTAAATTGTTGAATTTCATAATTATGTATATATTTTAAAAAGAAAAAATTTAAAAAGTGGGAGGAAGTTATCCTATGGAAAGGTATGCACAAAATTAACAATTCTAGCAAGAATCAAAAGTTTCTATGTAGCAGCACACTTAATGTTTTTTAAAACTTTTTTTGTATATGCCAAAAGTGTTTTCCACACCAGAGAAGAGATGTATATAAAAGTACATTTTTCCAGGTTTTCATCCTTAAATATTCTTAACGAAAACAAAAATCCATAGACTTTGGGGTAAGACAGATCTCAGCGAAACTGTGATCTCCTGGTGGGGACCCAGGGTGAGCGTTTAACTTCTCTGATCACGGCCTCCTTGTCTGCAATTTGGGGGCTAGGACCTGGGGTGTGAGGCCCTCAATAAATGACAGTGTCCACACTCCTGAATAATGAATCAGGAGCGCTAACACCGTTCTAGCTCCCTGACAGAGCTGTGAGGATTCGGCGAGGTGATTCCTATAAAGCTCCTCGAACGTTGCCGGCACACATTAGGCTTTCAGCACATTTGTTTTCTTCCATTATTTTTTCCTTTCTTAGTAATAGTCTGCTGGACAGACTAATTTATTAAATAAAGGTGTCCATGGGGAAAATACTATGAGGGTGAGAGACCACGGATGTCTAGGTCTGTCCTCTCCCACTTGCCCCAGAAGCTTCTCCGTAGAGCAGTGCCTGTTTTATAAGCTGTTGGGGCCTGTGCTGTGCTGGTGTATGTGGGTATATGGGCATGATGTGCTCTCTAAAATTCCGTTTTCCTTGCTTTTGACTATCAGCTCTACTGGGGTTCAGAACTCCCTGAGGTTGCAAATGCACTTCAAGCTGATAACAAGGCAGCCCCCGGTGAGTGAAGCCTTCTCCTTACCCATGGAAACCAGAGACTCATAGTTGCCCCTCATCACGTTCTTGTAGAGCTCCTTCTGCCACTCGGACAGGTTTCCCCACTCCTGCTCGGAGAAGTGGACGGCAACATCATCGAACGTGACAGGGACCTGAAACCACACGACAAGCTCGATTTAGACCAGACGGAAGGCAGTCACAGGCCACAGCTGTCAACTCCCCAGGCCCAAACCCACGACTCTGGGGCTCCACTAGGACCCCTCTGGAAGTCTGGCCAGGCCTTGGCCACCGTCCTGGCCCAGAGAGTGAGGGACTCATCTTGCCTGGTCCTTCTCCTCCCACAGGATAATTCCTGCAGCCCTGAAGCACGGTCTGCAGACCAGCAGGAATGGCACCACCAGGGCTCCTGCTGGACACGCAGACTCCCAGGCCCCACCGTAGACCTACTAAATCAGAGTCTGCATTTAGTAAGACCCCCAGGGGATTCACGTGCACAATAAAATTTGAGAAATGCTGGCCTAGAGAATATAGTCAGTTTTCTCTCCATATAAAGCTGTGAAAAAAGGCAGCAGCACAGAAAAATAGAAAGCAAGCTGGTCCACATGCAAGCTCTTCTAGAACCTTCTGGAAAACAATATGAAAACCTAACTGTTTTCTAGGTTTTTTTTTTAGGAAGCCTCTTGAAATCAATGTTTTCCTGGCATTAACATGATTTGTAAGTGAACTGATTTGAGCAGAACAGGTCCCTGTGACCAGTAGCCTGAGTTCCCCTGCATCTACCCTGGCTACGAACCACTCACAACATGCACCAGGCACTGACTGTCACACAGCTCTCTCACCTGGCCTCTGCTGTGCCTTCTCACCCACAGACACCATGGCCAGCTCTGCTGAACACCCTTCTAAACTGACAATCCCTGGTCCCTGGACATTTCTATACTAACCTATGCTTTTAACAACAGGAGAAATAATCTGATTTTGGCACATCCTGTTCTTAGTGAAGCAGCATTGGCAACTAGGGATCACTAGATATTTTTCTTTTTCAACCACTGCGTTCTCTAAAGTCCTCAACCACATTCCCAATCAGATCACTTCCTTGGGAAGCCCCAGTTGGGATAGGCTTACCTTGGGAACTTCTCCATTGTTGCCTGGGGGCAGCCGCAGGATCCAGAAGTTTCTGTTTTTTAGCAGGTTCTCCATGTTCTCCAGCCGCCTCTGCAGCAGCCCGTACTCCTGCAACAGGGTCCCCAGCACGACCCACTTGCTCTCCAGATGGTTTGCAAACTCCACGGCTGTCTTCTCGCAGTCAGCTATCTTCTTTTCATTTGTCCCCGTCCTGCCCTCCAGGGTCAGTAGCCTCATGGCCTGGGCCTCCAGTTTCCTCTCCACCGCTTGGACGGCAGCCCACACGGCCAAGCGGGTGATCTCCGCCGTGGGGAGTGACTGTTCCTTCTGAGCTGCAGAAGAGATCTGGAAGGGGCTGTCCTTTTGGGAAACCGGGCTCTGGAGCAAGGGGTCCATGTCGGTTTCAGGAACTGTGGGGGAAAGAGTCAGGGGGTCTTTCTCAGGAACTTCAGGGGAGTGCAGAGGGGCTTCCTGATGGTGGGTGGGGTGGGAGAGCAGGGAGATTTCTTGTTCAGCAGCAGCTGGGGGTGGATACTGTGTCCCTTCCTGGGAAGCCAGGGGGCCCTGGAGATGAGTCTCTTGCTCAGAAGCGGCAGGATACAGGAGTGAGGGTCCCTTCTGGAGAACATGCGACATCTGGCCAGAAGTCTCCTGCTTGGGAGCACTAGAAGTTTGGGGCAGGGAGCCTTGTCGGGGAACAGTAGGAGACAAAGAAGGAATTTCTTTAGGGGGAAGAATGCGGGATTGGAACAGAGTTTCTCGGGGGACTCCAGCAGGGGCCTGACGTAAGGTTTCTTCTTGTGGAACATTGGGGAATGACAGAGGTGATGAGCGTTGGTTCTCCATGTCCAACTGCTGGACCTGTGTTTAAGGATAGAAAGGAAAAGACAGGATTGAAGGTCACAGTCTCTAGCTGGCAAAATAAATCCCAAAGTATCCACATTAAAATGGTTTCAGTTTGGGTAGCAATAAAACATACTCCTCAGATGTGAATCTCCTTGAGACCATAGCACCAACTTAGACACCAATTATAAAACTATTACAAATAAAAGATGGTTACGCCACCTTCTATTTTTTACAGAGCCATATCATTTTTCACAACATACATTGCTCAGGTATCCTCTTACGAGCTGTAATGTGGGGGAGGGGAAAGGGTACTGGACTCAAATGAGAACAGGCGCTTTCAGCCCTGTCTATACCGACTGCTGCCTGTGTCACCCTGGCCTGGTTATCTGACCTCTCTATTCTCAGTGTCCTTGTCCATAAAATGAGGATAGTAATATCTGACACACATACCACCTGAGTTGTTAGAGCATTGAACGTAAAATAAAACTTTGAGAAATGACAGAGCAGAATTTTGTAAATGCCAGGCACTTACTATCCCTCAACTCCCAGCAAAAGCACAGGTGATCACTAGTGGGGGCTGGCGCTGTTAACTTGAAGGCGAACTTGTCATCCAGCCCCAATGCTTCCTCTAGTGTTATCAGGCCTTCATGGTGCCTTGTGTTCCTTCCCTCACTTGGTCCAAGAGTGAGGACACAAAATTATCTTAATTTTCCCAGACTCTTACTCTTTGATAAAAGTTGAATCGTTAACTTATGAATAAACTTTCCCAAAGAGTTCGTATGGCATATGTTTGACTTGGAAACATCTTCTATGTGCCCAGCCCCTACTACAGAGGCTGAACGGGCTTCTGGGCATTCTGGACTGGCTTTTGTTATGAGACGGGTGAAGGCAGGCAATTCGGCCATCCTCCAGGAGCCCAGGTCTCCTGGGCAGGGGTCCACTGCAGTAGGTATAATCAGGCTGTCTGGGTTCCTCCCTGTGGTTCCTGAGGTGGGGAATGAGGAAGCAAGGAGGCCTGGAAGGATGGGAAGCAGAGCAGAAGTCAGCAGTCTTCTGACTTGCACGAAGATTGGTGGAGACCAGACCAAAATACTCAAGATTCCTCTGGGGATTTCAATAATCTACTCTCTCTCCCTGTTCCCCACCTTGTCATACCATGTTGAGAGAATTCTTGAATCACCAGGGAGGTGAAGCCATCATCTTCTGCGAGTGACCAGTTCTGTATTTACTGACCCAATCAATATCTTTATTGGAACCAAACAGAATTTCTCCTATAATAATTTCTGTCAATTTCCTCATAATCTTCTTTCAACGAATCTGCTTAATTATTACACTCTGTATAGAAATGACCTTTACAGTAATTAAAATTTCCATTTTCTTCATTTGAAAATTAGCATATCCCTGGTATCTAGTTCTGACATATAGTATATGCTCAATAAATGCCTGCTGAATGAAAAGTTAATTGCTGAGTTACAAAAAAAAATTATTAGGATGAATACTGCAGTTCCTTTAGTTATCTATCAAAGACTTACCTAAACCTAAACCTATTCAATATCTTCTATAGCTTCCTTTCTTTTATTTGCTCACTTATTCACTTATAGGTGACTTAACTGAGATAGCATCATACTTTAAAGCCAAGGATTAAAGATTCAAGATCCTATTCAGCAAATGTTTTTTGGGGTAGTATGATCCAATAGCTCTGCCCTGATGTGAGAACTCATTAGTTGGGAATAGCTAACAATTATTCAGCATTTATTATGTGCCATCAACTGAGTTAAGCATTTTAAAGGATTATCTCATTTAATCCTCACCAAACCAGGTGAAATAGGTACTGCTAGAATTACTGTCCACACTCAGCATGCGAGGACACTGAGGACAGGGGAGGCAGAGCAACTTGCCCCAGGTCACACAGCTATCTGGCTCCAGAGCCTGCAGGTCACCTCCTGGCCTCAACTGTCAACTGAGGCAACTGGCCATGTAGGTATGTGCTCCAAATCCTTTTTACCTCTGAAATTCAGCGGCCTGGAGATTAAACAAAGATCTGCAGGAGGTTTCATGGGGTTGGGGAGGGTGGGGAGAAGGTTCTGTCCTTAAAGACAGGTTGGGTCAGGGACCCCTTTGAAATCTAATGGAAGTTTTGTGTTCTCTTCCTCAACTAATACGCAAGGGCACGTACACAAAATTTCGCTAACATTTGCAAGGAGTTCACAGACCCCAAAATCTGAAGGCTCAGCAACCACTAAACCACTTTCCAACTCTCCACTCAGGTGAATGAAGAACTCGAGGGCCCTGGGAAAGGAGCTTCCTCACAGGGAAAGTGCCCAGCATCCTGCAACACAATGGGCACATTATGGCCTTTTCCTCAGACAGGGATTAGGGTATTTGCTTACAACTAGTAGGAAGAAGGGAAAAAAAGTCCCTGGGGGCCAAGTTAGTCTCCCTGAGTAATACAGGGGTTTAATAGAAATAATGAGAAGAAGAAGAAGAAAAAAAAACCCTCCACTATAGTAAATAAAGCTAGCAGGGCAGAACATCTTTACCAACTAGTCAAATTGAGCTCAAAGGAAAATACTATTTCTTTGCTCTCTGTTATTAGACCCTCTCTCTCCCCATTTCTGGACTTGGAGGACTACAGAGGGGCCACAAGAGCACGTCCACTTCCCCTCCCCCCCAGGTAAAAGCCCCTTGCTATAATTTCATCAGACTCAGTCAACTTTTGGCTTGATCTTACCCTAAGCATAAAGAAATGGCCAAAGAGACTGGGTGCTGTGGTTCTTGCCTATAATCCTAGCACTCTGGGAGGCTAAGGCAGGAGGGCTGCTTGAGGCTAGGAGGACACCAGCCTGAGCAAGAGCGAGACCCCATCTCTACAAAAAACAGAAAAATTAGCCAGGTGTAGGTGCCTGTAGCCTGTAGTCCCCGCTGCTTGGGAGGCTAAGACAGGAGGATCACTTGAGCCCAGGAATTTGAGATTACTGTGAGCTAGGCTGAGAGCACTGCACTCTAGCCTGGGCAACAGAACAAGACTCTTGTCTTTAAAAAAAAAAAAAAGGCATCTAAAACTAATAAGGTCAAATTCTCACACTGCTGGTGGGGGGTGGGGGAGAATTATTCTGAGCCCTGAGCCCTATTTCATAGGATTTGACTGTCCCTCCCACCCCTTTGTATCAAAAGTGGATTGAGTCTCCAGGATTCAACCCATATGAGCAGAGACATACATAACCATACATTTTTGACAGTAAGAAAGTCTTGCCATTTTCTTGAATGACCTAGTGAGGTTCACCCAGCATTTCATACCACTCAAGGGCTCTGGAGACCTAAGCCCAGAGCTTGTCATGTAAAAAAGTCTTTATTTTATTTTTCCCAATAGCTTATTTACTTATTATTATTATTTTAAAAATTGGGTGGCTTTTTAGAAAGCGAAATCTGCCGCCCCCCTCCTGTACACTATAGGAAACTGAGGCTCAAAGGCACTGACTCCCATGCAGTAATCCTCTCTAGCACGGCCAGGCCATCTCAAAGAGCAGGTTTGCAGGGAGATCTTAAGGCAGATTTTTAAGAATGGCCAACTGAAAAGGAACATCAGCCCCAACCCCTTAGAAGCCCGATCCCCAGACGCCATCTGTCAGGACACCTAAAGTTTGGCCGGGGGCCCTCCAGACGCAGAGGCTGGAGGCCGAGGCCGGAGCCTGGAGGGTCACCTGCTTCCCACCGCGGAGACACTTGGCTGGGCGCTGCCCGGCCTCCCCCTCCTCCCCCGACGGGCCGCGTCCACCGCCGCCAGGCCCCTCACCCCGGGAAGGCCGCCGCCAGGGCCGCCCCGCTCCCCGTCCAGGCCCACAGCAGGCCCTTCTGGGGCCGCGGGCACCGCGCCACAGATGACTAGCTACGTGACCTTGGGGCAGGCAGGGCAGGTCGCCGCCAGGTGTCTGTGCCTCAGTGTCTCTGCTCTGCGAAATGGGAGAGCCGCGTCAGCGCCGCGCCCGGGCCGGGGGAGGTTCGGCGGGGCCGAGCTCTGCGGAAAACGTGCGGGCGGCCACCCCGACGGACGCAGCGCCGACTCCGCAGGGAGCGAGCGCGCCGCCGGGCGCCCCACCTCGGGGCCGCGTGTGTGCCGGGGCCGGCGTCCGCGCAGCCTCGCACGGACGGCGGCGGATCCTCCGCCCGGCCCGGCCCGCGCCCCCCCACCCCCGTTCAGGGCGCGCGAGCCCCTCCAGGGCGCCCCCCCTCCGCGCCAACGTCGCAGCGTTTCTGTCCCTTACCGAGATCCCAGGCCGGGCCGCCGAGCCCGGGACACGCAGGCCGTCCCCGGGCCCCCGAGGCCGCGCGTCCGTGCGCGCGCGGGCCGCCCTCACCGGAGCCGGGGCCGCCTCGGCCATGGCCCTGCGCTGTCCGGCCCGGGCCCCGGGAGTCGCCGCCGCCGCCGCGCGCGGCCCCACGCAGGCCCGGCCGCCCGGTCTTCTCGGCAGGCGGCGCCGGCCCGGCCCTGCCTCCCCCGCCGGGGCTCGCGCGCGGCCGTCGGGCCCCGGCCTGCTCGGGGCGCGCGGGGCGAGCGGGCACGGAGCCGCGGAGCCCAGGCGGCGGCGTCGGAGCGGGGCGCGCGGCTGTGCGGGCGACCCGGCCGGCTGCGCCCCGGCCGCGAGCTGGGCCCCGGCCCTCAGCAGCGGCCCCCGGCCCGCGCGCCGCCCCTCTGCGGCCGCGGCTGCGACCCCGGCTCCCGCCCCGGCCCCGGCTGCGAGCTGCGCTGCCGTCCCGGCGCCTCTTCAGCAGGGGAGCTGCACAGCAGCTGCCATGTTGATACAAACTGCATCCTGGGAGGCATGTCCCTCTCAGGCCGTTTAAAGAGAAACACTCCGAGGCTCGTCGGAGGCTGCCGGAACCCAGACAGCTCCATCTACAGCCGGTAGGAGCGAACAGTGTCGAGCGAGCAGCCAGCCAGGCGGCGACGGACACGCCCTGAGCCCGGGCCAGCCCGTCGTGGAGCCCGGGCCGAACCGCCAGGGCCTCCCACCCTTCGGGACCCTCGGGCCTCTCACCTGGGGTCCTCGCCTGCCCGGGCACCCTCGGGCGAGGCCGGGAGGCGGGCGGGCTGAGGCGAAATCAGAGCGCGCAGCCCAGGCGACGTGCTGGGGTCTGGAGGCGGGTTGATTGGCTCCGACAGCCTTCCTCCCGCCGGATCCCCTGCTCCTCTCAAACCCAGAACCCGAGGTCTTTCCCTTTCAAAACCTGCGCTCACAAAGGGATCTAAGAAGCCCGTCACACCAGAGAAAGCCCCGAGTTCATGTGACCAGCTCAGTGCAGTCCGGGTTCCAGGGAAGCGGGCTGTGGTTCCAAGGGTAGCCAGGGGGTTGGGTGCTTTTGTGAAATGCCCGAGTGTTGTTTTCGACATGAAAGGAGAGAATTCCTAGAATCAAAGAGTCCTAGGGCTGGAAGGGGCCAGATGATTCGTTTAGGAGAAAACTGAGGCCGAGTGGGGAATGACTTGTTTACCCTAAGTTACAGTATGAACCCTCTTTCTAACCATGAGATGTCCCAAAAGGAATGGTAGAGCTTAGAGTTGGCGATTGCCTTTCCTGGACAGATCCACTTAAACACATATTTATTGAGTATCTTTGAGGTGGCAAGAACTGGGAACGAAATGAGAAGAGAAAAAGAAGAAAGTATGGGCAGGCATCCTAGTTCCTACTGGAGCTAACTTAAAGGGGTGAGGGGAGCAGGATATATTTGGCCAGCTAATGGAACCCCAGGGGTCAGGAGTGGAGCTGACCTTGGAAGACAACTAGAGCAGGACTCAATATGCTGGCAGCTCACATCTCTCTTTAAAAATGTAAAGTTATAAACAGAGATAAGGCCAATGCTAAGACATCCTGCCCCTCCCTTGCCTGAGGTTAGAGTTCCCAACCATGTCTTTATGCATTTCCTACCATGTGTGCATAGGCAAACAATGCATACTACTGGTTTTGGTATTTTTAAGTTTTATGTGAATGATATTATTCCATCCATTTCCTGTTGCAACTTGCTTTTTTTCATGGGTCATTATGTTTCTGAGATATAGTCATGTTTTAAACACTATATAGCATTTCATTGAATTCATAAACTCCAGTTTACTTTCCATTCCCCTGAGGGGAATGAAAACATACCTACTGCCAGGAACGTCTGCATACAAGTCTCATTGTGCCCTGTTGGAGCGAGTCTCTAGGTGAGACACCTAGACATGGAATACTGGGTGACAGAAGCTCCCCAGG
The DNA here is from genome assembly GCA_008086735.1 of Cheirogaleus medius. Lineage (NCBI taxonomy): Eukaryota > Metazoa > Chordata > Mammalia > Primates > Cheirogaleidae > Cheirogaleus > Cheirogaleus medius. Next base: position 519,483 of record VBSM01003176.1, on the reverse strand, counting down.
CTTCCCAGGTAGCTCGCCAAAGAGATGGCGCCCACTTACACTCCCACCAACAACACATGACTACCGGTTTGCCCATCCTCGCTAACACTTATTGATAATGGACTCAGAATGTTTGCCAACATGATGAGTGTAAAATGGTAGCTCATTATTTTAATTTATATTTGTATTTCTCTGCTTAAGGAAGTTGAGCATCTTTTCACATTTACTAGACATTTGGTTTCTTCCTCTGTGAATTTCCTCTTCATATTCTTTGCCAATGTTTCTGTTGTGAGGTCTTTTTATTATTGGTTTGTAGGTATTTTGTCAAAAATATATTCTGGGGCTGGGCAGGGTGGCTCACGCCTGTAATCCTAGCACTCTGGGAGGCTGAGGCGGGTGGATCGCTCAAGGTCAGGAGTTCAAAACCAGCCTGAGCAAGAGCGAGACCCCGTCTCTACTAAAAAAAAATAGAAAGAAATTAATTGGACAACTAAAAAAATATATAGAAAAAATCAGCCGGGCATGGTGGCGCATGCCTGTAGTCCCAGCTACTTGGGAGGCTGAGGCAGGAGGATCACCTGAGCCCAGGAGTTGGAGGTTGCTGTGAGCTAGGCTGACACCACGGCACTCTAGCCCGGGCAACAGAGTGAGACTCTGTCTCAAAAAAAAAAAAAATATATATATATATATATATTCTGGGTATTAATCCTATCGCCATGCATTTATTATAATTAACTGATATGATTGCATTTAAATCTACCATCTTACTAGTTGTTTTCTATGTGTTCCAGATGTTAATGAGACTTCTCTCTCTCTCTCTCTTTGCCTGCTTTGGAGTTGAGTATATTTTAGTAATTCTGGTTTTATATTAGTATTCTATTTTTTTTAATAATTCCTATTTTTCTCCATTCTCTTACTAGTTACACCTCATTTGAAATGGTTGCCCTAAGTTTTACAATATACATCTTTTTTTTTTTTTTTTGAGACAGAGTCTCACTCTGTTCCCTGGGCTAGAGTGCCGTGGTATCAGCCTAGCTCACAGCAACCTCAAACTCCTGGGCTCAAGCGATCCTTCTGCCTCAGCCTCCCAAGTAGCTGGGACTACAGGCATGCGCCACCATGCCCAGCTAATTTTTTTTATATATTTTTAGTTGGCCGAATAATTTCTTTCTATTTTTAGTAGAGATGGGGTCTCGCTCTGGTTTCGAACTCCTGACCTTGAGCGATCCGCCCACCTCGGCCTCCCAGAGTGCTAGGATTACAGGCGTGAGCCACTGCGCCCGGCCGTACAATATACATCTTTAACAGCCTACTTCACATAGATCATAGCACTTCACATATGGTGCAATAACCTTACAACAGTTTATCCCTACCATCCTTTGCATACATCTTATGTTATATATGTTATAATCCCCACAATACTCTGTTGGTTGTGTACATGGCAAACATTTTCTCCCAGTCTGTCTCTTGTCTTAACATTTTTCATGGTAAGTGTTGCACATTTAAAATTTTTATTAAACTATTATTTATATACAGTATAGTGCACCAATTTCAAGTTTACAGTTTGCCTAGTTTTGACAAATGCAAACACCTATGTAATCTGCACACCCCTGTCAAGATATAAAACATTTCATCGCTGAAGAAAGTTTCCTCATGTTCCTTCCCCATCTGCGAGTCTGATGAATCCATGAATCTGTGTTCTGACACTGAAGATTATTTTTGTCTTTTTCATATAAATGGAATCGTACATACACACTCCTCTGTGTCTAGCTTCTTTTGGTCAACATGCTGTTTTTGAGATATAGTCATGCTGTTGCATATTTCAGTAGTTCATTGCTTTCTCTTTCTCAGTAATACATATTTCATTTCATACAATGACATGTTTAATATGAATTTACTTCAAAAATTGTGTGTACTCTTGGTATGTTTTCCCCCTCAAGATTACCAACTATAGATTTGTACATTAATACTAACTATTCTGTAATCAGCTGAAAATTTGTTATGAACTGATCACAATAGGAATTGTTTCAAAAAACAGTATTAAATTTTAAGGAAAATGTTTTGTATTTTCTTCAATAAATGGTTATTCTTTTAAAAAAAACCTTTTGTATATTGTTTTATTATTTCTAATTTTACTTCATTGTGATTTTAAAGAACAGTCTGAATAAAATTGGTTATTTGGAATTTGTTGTGATTTGCTTTGCAGCCAGTTTTTGTAAATATTCCATGTATACTTGAAAAGAACCTAAAATCTCTAATTGGATAAAACTGTTAAATATGCTTTTCAAAATATATCATTACTAATTTTTGTTTGTTTTATCAATTACAGAGAGAGGTATGCAGAAATCTCCCATTATGATTTTTCAATTTTTTCCTTGAAATTCTGTCATTTTTTGCTTTTTGTATTTTGAGAGCTATGTTGTTAGGAACACTGAACCTTTTTTTTTTTCATTGTGACCCTTTTTATCTTAGTAATGCTTTTTACATTAAAGCCTATTTTGTCCAATAGTATTAATAATGCTCCAGCTTTCTTTTGGTTAGTGTTGGCTGGTATGTCTTCCCCTTGCCCCAGCTGTTTATTTTGAACTATTTTGTGTCCTTAAGTTTTAGGTATATCTCTTGTTAACAGCATGTCACAGGATGTCAGGCATCATTTTGCCCCTGTCTGGGAATTGAGGCTCAGAGCTGAAGACAAAAGATGTCAGTTCCCCTCAGATAGTCACATAGCCACAGTGCTTACCAGGAGGCGCGACTTCAGGACTGGCAGCCACTGGCATGCCTCCCCTCTCCACTCCCCACCCCCACACACTCGGCAAAAGAAGACTGCAAGAGGGGGAAAGAGAGAGAGAGTGTCCTGGCCATTCCTTCCCTTTCTGCTATGTGAAAGGGACTTGGTCTCCTTTTGTGGCGCCTGGGACTCTGGCTCAGGGTCCTCTTCAGTCTCCCTCTCCATTGGAGGGAGGAAGAAGCCTTTGATGTGTGTCCCCTGAAGGTTGTGGACATATTGGAACATGGAAACAGTTTTTAGTATAGATTTCTGAAGGACCAGCCCATCAGAGTAGAGCTTAAAGCATCACAGGGGAAAGGTGGGGTTGCTCCCACCCGTTTCCTGTTGCTCTCCAGCCCACTGGGGCAACGCAAGACCAGGAAGCTTCCTTGTCTCCTTGCCAAGGAGCACAGTGGTGAGGGAGGAAGGGGCAGGGACCCTGAGGCTGCCCACACAGCCACAGGCCACAGGATGGGATGCCTACGCCTGACAAAGAGTGAGGAGCAACATTCCCAGCCCCTCTCTGGGAGCAGGTCTCGGTGTCAGAGGGGCAGGGTGACGCTGGGCACTGCTCCACTCACCTGGATACCACCATACCAGAGCAGCTGCAGTCACAGGTGCGACCAGGCTGAAGCCAGGTGCTCCATCAACAGGCGTGGGCACATCCTCTCTACCTCCTTTTTGGACTCTCAAAGCCAAAAGCCAGGCTTGTGAAAGCATAGGCTGGAGACTGGGTGAAGGAAGTGTGGGAAGACCTGGCTTGAGCTGGAGTCGAGGGACATGAGCTCTGGATTGAGTTGCACATCGAAGCTCAAATATGGTTCAGACTGAGACTGGAATGAGACTTTCCTGATAATAGAAAGTGATGAATTATAGCACCGGAATGTTGACAAGATGTTGTTATGGTATAACAATAGCTGGTGAATAAAGAAAGGGTGATGTAGCACAATTACGGGGTAGTTATTGGAGAAAGCAAAATGATTTTTTGTCTATTTTCCAATGAATTAATACTCCTGGATTTTTGTTTTATTTTATAATCTGACAATTTGTTTTCAACTAGAGGGTTTATTTTCTTTATAGTGAATTTGGTTTATCTACCATTTACGTTTGTGATACTTTGCTTCTTTCCCCCTTTCCCTGCCTTCTATTAGATCAATCAAGTTTTCTTTATTCAACTTTTTTCCCTCTGCTAGAAACCATTGCACTTCTATTCTTTTAGCGGTTTTAATGAACATTTTAAACATATATGTTTGACTCACAAAGTCTACATGTAATTGATATCTCTGCCCTTCTCTTGAAATCACAAGGACCATAGAATGCTTTCATTTAAATCATACTTCATCCTTTTTACATGTTATTGTTCACTAGTATTTTAGTTCCATTTTGTCTTGTATCTCCCAAATTCTTCTTTATAATTGTTTTATGAAGTGAGTTCAGGTAAAGATTTACTCATGTTTACTGATTTCTTTTTTCTCATCATTGTTTCTTTTTACATACTTCTACTGGGTTCTCCTACTGGGTTCAAGTTTCTTCTTCCCAGAACTTAGTCCTTAGTAGTTTTATTCAGTGAGGGTGTATAAATGAAATATCTCCGTTTTTATTTTCTGAAAGCATCTTTGGTTTTGCTCTTGTGTGATAGTTGATCATGGTATAAAATTTAGGTTGGCAGTTATTTTCCCTAACCACTTTGTAGGTGTTAGTCCACTGTCTTCTGACCTCTGGCTTTATCTATTTATTTAATCATGGAAGAGTCTATTGTCAATCTAATAGCTTTCCTTTGATGCCAATCTGGTTTTCTTTTCTCTAGTTGACTTTAGGATTTCCTCTTTGTTTTTGGCTCCTATAGTTTTATCATAATATTTTTACATGTGACTTTTCCTTTACTTACCTTACTCAGGACTTATGCCTCTTAAATTTGAGGATTTATGTTTTTCATCAATTCTTAAAAATTGTTAGCCATTCTTTTAAAAAATATTTTTCTCCTAATTTCCTAATAATGTCTTTCTTGATGAGAACATCTGACTGGGTAGATGTATGGTAAGTTTTCCTAGTCTATGTTTTAACATGTTTCTGTCCATTGTTTTCTCTTTGTCCTTTATTCTAGCTACTTTTATTATCTATCTTTGATTTAACTAATTACTAATTCTTTTAAGCTGTATCTAGTCCTGCTGTTTAACCAGTCCATTTTTTTTTTTTTTTTTTGAGACAGAGTCTCACTCTCTTGCCTGGACTAGAGTGCCGTGGCGTCAGCCTAGCTCACAACAACCTCAAACTCCTGGGCTCAAGCAATCCTTCTGCCTTAGCCTCCAGAATAGCTGGGACTATAGGCATGTGCCACCAGGCCTGGCTAATTTTTTCAATATATTTTTAGTTGGCCAATTAATTTCTTTCTATTTTTAGTAGAGATGGGGTCTTGCTCTTGCTGAGGCTGGTTTTGAACTCCTGACCTTGAGCGATCCGCCCACCTCGGCCTCCCAGAGTGCTAGGATTACAGGCGTGAGCCACCGCGCCCGGCCTCAATCTATTTTTTTTTTATTTTAGTAACCGTATCTTTCATTTCTAGAAATTCTGTTTGTTTCTTTTTCAAACATTACTTTTTTTTTTCATAGCATATTGATTTTTCTTAGAGTTTGGTGGTTTTTATTTATTATGCTTTCCTTCATGCTGGTTCTTCCATTTTCTACCCTTTATTAGTTTTATACATTATAAAAATACTCATGTTATAGTCTCTTTTGGATTATCTTTACATAAATTCAAGTTCTTGGACTTTAATCCTGCCATTTGTGTTTTCACCAACAGTGGATTTTTCCCCGTGGGTTTGGCAATGTGTGATTGTGAGTTTACATTGAGCAGGGCTTGTGGTCTGGATTGTGGGATGGTTCCTCCTGTTTTTGAGTTTGCTTCACGTGTAAACGTGTAAAGACATGGAACGTGTAAAGACATGGAACAGCATGACACCCAGTGAGCGGCCGGCAGGGGTCTGCTCGCCTACGGGGCAAGAGCAAGGAAGGAACCACCTCGTGAGGGGCTGGAAGTGCTCTGCTGAAGTTTGGATTTTAACCAGTAGATGTTGGGGAGTCACTGGAGAACTTTAAACCAGGGATCAATAGTGATCGGATTTCCCAGTTAGAAAGGTCAGACTGGGTCAGCGTGAGGGACAGACTGGGGCACGATGGGGGTAGGAGTCACAGACCTGAGGCCCAGAAGGCCTCCAGCAAGTCTTTGACAATGTGGGAAGGAGGACTGACGAACGACAGAGAAATGAAAGAGTAATAGTTACAAGTGGCCGGGACATCTCCAGAGATCCTGACGCTGTTGAAATGGTGAAGTGCCGCTTGACCCATCTTGTCTCCAATCTGTGAATGTGACAACGATGCAGTGTTGCTTCTCGACAACAGAAAGAGTCAGAAGGGATGGGGCCATCATCAGAAGCATTGGGAACAAGAGGACAAAACTGTCAAAAGATGAAGGTAAAAAAGATGTCAAGAGGCGGCAGGCAGCGGATGAGCATCTCCCGATGGGTGACGGAGGGTGGTTGGGATGGAGGGATGGCTGGGAACGACGAGCCTCATGTTCTCATTTTGGCACTGTTTTGGTGTCAGAACATATGTGAGTGTCCCAGGGAGCACTTGGCCTGGCCTCAGAGAAGTGATAACGTTTGCTCTGGGATTTGGATAGTAGGCCCAATAACGGCCCCCAAAAGATGTCTACATCCAAGTCCCCGGAACCTGAGACTGTTACTTTACATACCAAAAAGGACTTTGCAGATGTGGTTAGGTTAGGATCTTGAAAGGGAGAGATTATTCTGGATTATCTGGGTGGGCCCAATGTAATCCCATGGCTCTTTATGACAGGACAGCAAGAAGGTCAAAGTCAAAAAAGGGATGGAAGCAGAGGTCTGAGGGATTCCTTTTGGAGGAAGGGGCCACAAGCTAAGGAATGCAGGTGGTCTTAGAAGTTGGAAAAGGCGAGGAGGAAATGGATTTTCCCTGGAACCTCTAGAAGGAATGCAGCCCTGCTGACACCTTGATTTTAGCTCCGGAATGCTCATTTTAGACTTATGATCTCCAAAACTGTAAGATAAATTTGTGTAGGTTTCAGCCACTAAATTTGTGGTAATTTGTTGCATCAGCAACTAGAGATGAACATGGGAAGGGACTGCCATGCTTTGGCTCTGCAGGATGCTGCAGGGCAGGGGTGGAGCAGGGTTCCTGTGAAGTCTATGGGGTAGCAGCAGCCCCTCACTCCACGGTTCTTATCTGGTTTCCCTAACAACTGACTGGGAATCTCCTCTGAACTTCCAAAGCAGAATGTCAACTCCCCTGCTCACACCCGCTCCTCCCCATGGTGAGTGGCACCGAAGTCACAGACCAAGGCATCCTCCATTTAGGGGACCATGGTCTGGGGTTCTGGCCTTGACATTCAAGATTCCTGTGTGCAGACTGTGGGTGAGAGGGAGGTGAGGGTGCAAGAGAGCACGGGAAGGGGTGGGCCAAAGAGAGGTGTCCTGAGCTGACAAACGCCAGAGGCTGCCCTGCTTGGCTTCCAAGCTGGAGACATGTCCCCTGGGGAAGGCGGATAAGAAGTGTGGCAGAGAGGTCAGGGCCAGAGAGGAGTGTGGTGTCATGCCCCCATGGGAGGAGATCTCCACTGGCCCTTCTCCTTGTCCCACTCCCATGCCCTCCATGGCAAAAATTAAGGTGGATTATACATTTTCATTTTCCTAAAAAGATTATGACCAAAATGAGAAAGACAGAAAACATGAGATAAAATGTTAACATTTTTTAACTCTGGTTGGTGGGAATGTGGGTGTTAGCCTGGCTCAACCACCATCAGATGGACTTTGCTTCGAGACCTGGATCACAACCTCTTGCCCAGCCAAGAAAAGATGCAAGGAGAGAACATCCCACATCCATTTTTCTCCGATATTCTGCGATTCTTCTCCCAGACCTTCCTATCTTCATATATATCATCTCAAATCATATAAAACCATGACATAAACCATGTTTATATTCTGTTGCAAAGTGATCAGATGTATTTTGGTTCTCCCTCCAAAAGTCAGTTTATCTTCACAAACTCAAACTTCTCTAGAATCTTCCATTCCTACTTCTCTAGGACGGTCACTGCAGTGTCCAAGGTGGCCGAGTGCAGGAGGGAGTTGAGGGAGCTGCCCAGACAGTCCCGTGGAGGGTGTGTTCACAGCATCAGCCACAGAGACGCAGGTCTAAGAAGGGGACCCACCAAACCGCTTGGTGCTGGTTAGGTTTTATTTTAACAGGATGTTTTCTGTTTATTTGTTTTTCAAAATATCAGTTATATCAATATTAGCAGTGTAAACAGGTACAAAATATACAGTACATAGAAACAATTTTCTTAACTAGTCTATTGCCTAATAGAAGTATGCATGAGGGAGCTGAACGAACAGCAGCCACGGCCTCACCCTCCGCAAGGGAGACAAGTTGCCCGCTTCGGGCAAGAGGACCAGGGGCTGCTTCAACAGAACAGGAATGGATGTTTGTGTGGTCGGGACAGCACTGTGGCAGAATCAAGACATCCGGGCCCACCTTTAGATATCAGATGCAAGGATGAAGAGGCCGCTGTCCGTCATCCAGCCTCTGGGGCTGTGCTTTCTGGAATGCCCAACAGACGAGCGAGCACGCACACACAGGAGGCTGGTGCGCAGCAGAAGCAGCTGCTATAAGCAAAAGTTCCTCTGAGGTCTGATGATTTGACTTAGGTCGCCATGGGCCAAATCTTTTAAGAGGGCAAAAATGGAAACCTTTTCTCTCCCAAACTGATGTTCCAGGAGAATGAGCTGTGTCTCACCTGGGCTCTTCCCAACTCTTGGCACGCCACTGTGTACCCGCAGCGAGAAGCTGAGATGTGTCCCCTTGGAGCGGTTTATTTCCTCATCTCTCAAAAGAAATCCCTGTCCCGCTGCTTCCCAAAGTCACAGTAATGATCACGTGAGATGCGATGTGGAAGCGTTTTGAAAATAAGAAATCACTAGGCAGAGGGAACAGGAAACAGGTATCTTGTGGGAGTGGGATGCAGCCCCAGGTGGGGTGGGCTGGCCGGCTTCGCTCTGGCTCTGAGGGTGACTAGACGTTTCAGGGTTCAGCTCCCTGAGCCTCGGTTTCTTCACCTCTCCAGACCTAACACTGTGGTTTCTGACAACCCTCTCGAGGCTGGGAGTCACACAGCAGGGGACACTGCCAAGTTCCCTTGGGAGAGGAACTGCAGGTGGCCCGAAATAGAGAAAAGTTGGGGCCAGCACTTTTGGGGAGCCTTTTTAGATGGAGGCAAGCTGGGGAACTTAACTGCTGCTCCGGACAGTCTTTCCTCTTGCACTGAGGTGGCTCCAGGGCACTGTGTGGCCTCACTGCCGAGGGCGTGGCGTTCCAGGCCCAGATCAGCCCGCGTGGACAGCAGGGGCCCGGCGCACCTCCCACAGGATTGAGTGGGGGGCAGGACCCCATCCCCAGGAGTAGGTGGGGCCGGGGCGCCACGGCTGGCCAACCTTCCAACACACTCACGATGAGCCTCGGTGAAACACGGCAACAGAAACGCACGCCCTGAAAACCAAAAGTGCGCTACCAAGTTTAAACTGGCACTACTACTATTTTCCAGCTTTGTCCTCAAGAGTTCAAAAAAAAAAACAAACAAAAAAACAGGTTTGCAATTAAATTACTTAAAATTCTACGGTGCTCATATTTCACAATCAGAGAATTCTACTTTGTTTAGAGGTGTAAGCTGCATTGTTTGATAGTTTCTCTTTTTCCAGTGATCAGTTCGGCAACGTGGAAATTTGGTTCCCCAGTCTCCGTTTCCGCCTCCGGGCTCCCGAGGCCACCCTGCTGTCTGCAAACCGGGCTTTTTACACGCGTGGCTGGGGCGCTCACAGGTCCCCGCCGTCAGTGGGTCCCAGCACACTGAGACCGCAAGTCCAGTCGGTCACCAGGTCTGTGGAGGCCAAGGGTCCTTTGGAGGCGGGGCTCTTGAAGGGGTCGGGGGGCCCGGCAGGCAGCGGTGGGAGCGGCTGGCCGCGGGCCGGCGCCTTGGCCCCCGCCGCGTGGTTGCGCTGGTGCTTGCGGAGGTGGTCCTTGCGGATGAAGCTCTTGCCGCACACGGTGCAGGTGAAGGGCCGCACGCCCGTGTGCGTTCGGTAGTGGTCGATGAGCTTGGAGCGCTCGGTGAAGCGCTTCTCGCACTCGGTGCAGGGGAAGGGCCGCTCTCCCGTGTGCAGCATGCGGTGGCGGATGAGGTGCGCGGGGCGCGTGAAGCAGCGGCCGCACTCCCCGCACCGCAGGGCGCTGCTGTCCCGCGCGCTGCCACCCGCCGCCCCTGCCCCCGGGCCCGCGCCATCTGGCAGCCCGCAGCTGCGCTGGTGCGCGCTGAGGCTGACCTGCAGCTGGAAGCTCTTCCCGCACGTGGCGCAGGTGAAGGGCCGGCCCCCCGAGGGCGCTGCCGGGTGCTTCTTCAGCCCCGGCTTGTGGCCGAAGCCTTTGGTCCGGCCAGGGTATTTACAGGGATCGTTGAAGGGCCTCGCGGCCTGGCTGGGGTCCAGGACGGCCTCGCCGTTGTCTGGGGAGGAGTAGGGGAGCCCCTCAGGCCCAGTCCTAGGGTTCAGGCCCACTGGCGGTTTACACCGAAAATTCCAGCCCCACCGGACCCCACCGAAGAGCCATTCCCCGGGAGGGGTCTCCTCCTGGGCCACAGCAGGGCTGAGCTCACCCATGTCCCTCTCAGGCCGGGCAGGCTCTCGCAGCCCCAGCACAGGGTCCTGGCTGGGGAAGGAACTGCCCTGGCTCTCCCAGGCGCCTTCCTGGACAGGACTAGGGAAAAACCGTGTGGCCTGGCCTGGTCCAAACAGAGTCCCGTGAGCCTCTAGGTCAGTAGGGTGCACGGGTGTGGCCACCACCTCCTCTTCCTGGACTTCTGTTTTTATCACAATTTTTACATCTGCTGAGAAAGACAGAAAAATACAGATCATTCTTGTTTCTCATCTGCCCAGAGAGCTACGGAGCTGACACTCTCATCTGGCTGCTCAGCAGCTGCTTAGGACCCTTAACATCTCCCCCAACCCTGGGCCCCTGGCAGCTCAGCAGAGCATCCCCTACTGGTGTTCTGGCACCTTCATCAGGAAAAGCACCTATCATTCCTGCTCCCAAGTTCACTTTTACTTTGGCTGTTAAGGCTAACCATGAATGTACCCTAGGAAGGGAATTCTGACCACTGGTGGCATTGTGATCAAGGTACAAAGCAGAGACTTGGGGTTCAGCTGGATCTGGGACTGCCACGGCTCTGCCACACACCAGCTGTGGGATGTGTCTTGGCTTATTTATAGCAGGGATCTCAGCACAATTTTTGGGGTGTTAAAATGACAGAAATTACTTAAGGTACCAGATGACTGGCCTTCAAAGTAAACAGAAAACTAACAGATAAATGTGGCAGTTGTTCTTCTGAATTTTGGCCTTCAGACACCTGTCTCTGGAAGAACCAACACCTAAGAACTGGTTCTGGTTCAGTTCTGTTTTCTTCCATGCCAGAGAGGCCATGGGTTGCTTGAGTCTGGGGAACAGGTATATCCTTCAAGACATCAGCGTAGCAGAATAGAATGGTTAACATTACGTGAAAAAGGAACCGTCTGAAACACGGACATCCTCAAGAAAGGCTGTTCAAGCCTAAGACTTCGGAAGGAGATAAAGAACAGGATGGATGAGGAATCGTAAGATCACAGACACCCTAACGCCTGTTGGTGGGAAGGTCAGGGCAGTTCACCAATAAAAATGTGGCACTTGGGCTGAGGTATCCCCCAGGCAGGCATTGGCCTTTCCCCTCCCGCTCTCTGCACCCCTGTACCTTCCGTGGAGGCTGCGGCGTTGAGCTTCAGGGTCCCGTCCGAGCATGCTGATGAAGGATGGTGGGGAGGGAGGTCCGCCTGCCAGGAGGTGGGTGGGATGGTGGTTGAGAAGTTGGAATGGACGCCTGCAAGGAGGAGAGAGGGAGCCTGAGGTTTAGGGGAGGAAGTGGGGGCGAGGGGGCAGAAGCAGAAGAAAACCGTGGGCAAGGGGAGCAGGCGAAGCTCTGAGATCCCCATCAGGGACTTTTCTGAGTGATGGTAAGAACTCAGCCTCTCTGAACCCAGTGTCTTTTGCCCCTTCTCTGAAGCACTGGGAAGCTCAGACCTCACCAACTCATCTCGCGCAGCCTCTCCTGAATACGAGGCAACCCAGTGGGACTTCGATGCCCACTGCTGGTGGCACAAAGAGCAGCCGTGTGGTTGACGAAGGGGGCCACTGGTACTCAGGCCAGAGAAAGCCCAGGAACAGCATCACTGACCTCAGAGGGGCCAAAAGGTGTCCCTTGGTGCAGCCCGTGCCTCAAGGTGGGGAAAACTTCTGAACTAGTCAAACCAGAAGTTTTGAGAGCCCGTGGCACCCCACGTGCTCCTGGAGCTTTCCCCGTCTCTGCCCACAGGGACAACTTGTTCCTTGTGTCTGATCCCATCTCAGCCACTCACCAGAGGTAGCGTCCGTGGAGATGTCTCCTGCTCCGGAGTCCAGCTGGCTGAGGCCCCAGGGCTCTTCCCCGATATCTGGCTGTCCGGCTGCCCATGCCTCCACGCCCAGGGCCTGCTGCTCCTGCAGCTGGAGCTCGCTCTCCTGCTTGATCTGCATTAAGAGGTCAGGGGCAGGGACCGGGGCCCCCGAGCCTAGGAAAGGGAGAGTGTGTGAGCACAGCATCATGGCCCCTCGCCCTAGGAAATGGACACAGGGGTCTTACAAGGGTCCAACAAACAGCAAAGGAGCCTGGTGGCAAGGGAAGGCAATAGCAAACAGGGCCCCTGGGCCCAGGGTGAGGTCACATGGCACTGAGTACACGGGCAGGGTAGGAAAGAGTGATGGGGGAGGGGAGATAAGCAAGGGCATTCTGAGGGCTAGGCCACTGGTACGCAGGGAAGACTGGGCTGCTCTGGGGATGTCCTGCCCTCACCTGAAACAGAAATGACAGATAAAATTTAACCCCAAATCCCCTCAAGACCTTATCCCCCGACATGTATTTAAGTAAGCTCAAAACAAAGATTCCAGATATGAGAATTGAAGAGAAAACACCAGTCCAGTCAAGAGTTATAGTGGAAGACAAGTGGCCCAGAGAGTTGCTGGAATGGGATACAGGCCTTAGGGGCTGGGCTTTCATGTCCATGTGAGGCTGAGAGTGGGGCCGAGTGGCCTGTGTGAAACCAGGAGCCATAAGGCTGTGTCCAGCCTGTGAGATCCGGACTAGGAAAGCTCCATCTATCTGAGGGAGCTACTGGGAAGCCACCTACTTGTCCAGGGCTATGTGTGAGAAAGTAACCCATAAAAAAATCAGAATCACATATCCACACAGAATTCAAACCACCCACAAGGGGCAGAGACCCTAAGCTGAGAAACTCACAGAAAAAGCAGATGACAGCTATGGCAACTCAGGAGGCCCCAGCACAGGCAAATGCAAATCTGCCCCAGAGGGGCACCCCCACAATATAGGCCACAAGGGGGTCCCTTACAAACTAAAACCAGAAAAACCCTATAACTTACAAACCAGAAGAGGAGCCAAATGGGTATGAGAGTCATGGCAGATTTCACTCTCAAGAACTATAGAAAAAAAGGATAGGCTGAATGATATAGTAACATAAGTACGTCTAAAATCATCAAAGAAATAAATTAAGGAACAGAATCTCCAAGGCAAGAACAGAAAATTATTTTTTAAAAGTCAGATCTGAGAAAGAGCTAAACAGATATTCTGGAAATGACAAAAGCAATTGTGGAAATGAAAAACTCAGTAGATGGCTTAACAACAGACTGGACATAGCTGAAGAGAAGATCAGTGACTTGGAAAATGGATCTGGGGAAATAACTCGGAGTACAGCACTGAAAGATAAAGAAAGGAAAACTATGAAAAAGTTAAGACACATGGAGGATAGAATGAAAAGTTCTAAGGTATGCTGGTAGAAATCCCAGAAGGAGAGAACAGAGAAATGAGTAAATGGCAATAGGTAAAGAAATAATGGCTGAGAATTTTTCCAAAATTGGAGGCATTATGAGCCCTTTGTTTGAAGATACATATCAATTCCCAATTAGGAAATCAAAATAAAAAAATAAACAAACCAACCTTGACAACATTCATCTGAGATGGAACAACAGCAAAGACAAAGAGAAAAATCTTAAAAGATACCAAAGAGAAAAGAATGACATTCAAACTGAAAATAGATTTCCTTCAGCAAAAGATCATGGAATATCTTCAAAATGCTGAGAGCAAATATCTGTCATCCCATTTTAGGAGGCTACTATAATTTTGATTACACAAACTAGAGTATATGAAAAATTTATAAAATAATCTCATTCATGAACAGATATGCAAAGATTCTAAATGAAAGAACCACAAATCAAGTCCAGCAATGTATTTGCAAAAAAAGAAAGACATAATATATTATGAACAAGTTGGGTTTATCCTGAGAACTCAAGGATAACACTAGGAAATACGGTATTATAACTCACAAAGTTAACTGATTAATGGCAAAAACAATATAATCATCTTAACAGATATAAAAACAGCATTCAACTCTTCTATTTCTGGCATACTGCTGGCTAGATGTGCAGAGAAACAGAGAAATTCCTCTCAGTGTGGAACATCTAAAAATGCTAAGTGAAGTATAGAAATAAAAAATATTTTAAGCATGGATGACCTGCAAATAAAGCAAGGAAAACAAACAGAGGCCAGAAACTGTAAGAAAGCCCAAATCTACAGTGGAGGACATCCCTGAGCTCCTGATACCTGGGTCTGAATGGTCTGTGCACATTTAGGGTCTACCTCTAGGAGTGTGAAAAGCCTGGGGTCAGGCAGGGTGGGAGGCAACCTTCCACCCCCACCACACACACATAAACCTGGGACCCCAAAGGGCAACGTTCCCAGTGGGCTAAACTTACAATAAAAATCAAAGCTAAAACTTGCCCCACAGAAGGAGACTGCCTGTTTTGCCTGAGGGGGGCGAAGAATCTCCCCTGGAAGCTGACACCCACAGGCCAGCACTTGAGGGTGTCTGGTGCCTGGCCCCACAGTGCCACTGAGGCCCAAAAACCCCCAGGTAAAGGTAGTAATGGCCCTGGGCCTGTGCTGGCACCAGATGACCGGCAGAAGCAAACACACACGTTCTCAGGAGGAAGGCATTTTAAACACAGCTTTCCAATAATTAATGAACTCACAATTAACATCACCACCTCAGTAAGAAAACCAGCCATCTCAAACTCAGCAGAAATCATGAGCTGGAGAATGAACCTGCAGACTTTGGATACTGGAAATATCATATAGAGAATATAAACATTAATATATTTAGAGAAATAAAAAGGGGGAATGAAAGTATGGGAAACAAGAGACTATCAAAACAGACCAATCAAATTTTGAAAAAGAAGCAAATGTAACTTTAGAATGTAAAGATAAAATAATTGATATTTAAAAATCCAATCTATAGGTTAAACAACAGAATGGACATGATTAAATAGAAAATGGTGAACTAACTAAAAGATAGATCAGAAGAAATTATTCCAACCTCAGCAGCACAATTAAAGAGGGGTTCAAAGTTATCAAGGCTAACATGAAAAAGTTCCAGATTAAAGGGCAGACAGAAAGGGGACAAGGCAATATTCAAAGAGAGAATACTACAAATTTTCCCAAATTGGTGAAACACATCAACGACTGAAGCAGGATAAGAGAAAGAAATCTACGCCTACACACATTGTTGTAAATCTGCAGATCACCAAAGAAAGAGCCCTAAAGCAGAAAGAGAAAAGGGCAGATTATCCCCAATGATTAGGTGGGGTGCGGTGGCTCACGCCTATAATCCTAGCACTCTGGGAGGCTGAGGCGAGAGGACTGCTTGAGGTCAGGAGTTTGAGACCAGCCTGAGCAAGAGTGAGACCCCATCTCTACTAAAAAAAAAAAAAAAGAAAAAATTAGCTGGGTGTGGTGGCACATATCCCAGCTACTTGGGAGGCTGAGAGGCAGGAGCATCCCCTGAGTCCAGTGGTTTGAGGTTGCACTGAGCTATAATGACGCCACCGCACTCTAGCCAGAGAAACAGGGTGAGACCCTGTCTCAAAAAAAGAATAATAATTAAACTGATGGCTGACTTCTCAATAGCAACAGAAGCTAGAAAAAAACACTAAGAGAAAATAACAATCAAACTAGAATTATGTCTTTTCAGTAAAGTTCTTCCTCGGTATACGTGGGTAATTGGTTCTGGGACTCCCTGTGGATACCAAAGTCCACCATGCTCCAGTCTCTTACGTAAATGTATGTAAATTGGTGTAGTATTTCCATATAACTTACACATATTTTCCCGTATACTTTAAATCATCTCTAGATTACATATAATACCTAATGCAATGCAAATTTTATTAATATGTAGATTGTATTGTTCAGGGAATAATTACAAGAAAAAAGTCCCTACATGTTTCGCACATAAACTTTTTTCCTCCTCAAATGTTTTCTATCAAACTAGAAATTTGGTTGAATCCATGAATATGGAGTCCACATATACAGAGGGCGGACTGTATAGGGATGGAATAAAGATATTTTAAGACACATATAAACTCATACACAAACACACACAAACTGAGGGCTCGTTACCATCAAACCTACAGAAAACAACTTCTAAAGGAAGAAAAAAATTTCTAAAGTCTCCTCCAAAAGAATAGAAATAGGATGTATAACTTTCAAACTAATTAAAAATAACAGTAATTTGGGAAGGAAAAAAATCTAAATGAATAATTCCTAAAGGAGGGGTGGGGAAAAATACAGAAAATGCAGGACTAAGGATTAATAGCACAATTTAAGATGATAGGAAAGAATCCAAATAAACTAGTAACCACAATCAATAGTGCTCTCTAATGGGATAAACAATGTGAGCCACGTATCTAATTTTTAAGTGTTCTAGTAGCTACATTGAAAGAATAAGAACGGGTGAAATAAATTTCAACAGTATATTTTATTTAACCCAATATGTCCAAAATGTTATTTCAACATATAATCAGTATGATTTATATTACTTTTTATTCATGCATCTTTTGTACACACATCTTTTTTTTTCTGTACACAGGTTTTGAAATGTGGAATGTATTGTATCCTTACAGAACACTTCACGTTCTCAGCAGCTACGTGTGGCTAGTGGTTACTGCTTTAGAAGTTTAAAAGGTAAAGATTATCAGACTAAAAACAAACAGAAAACCCAGCCATGTCCTATTTACACAGGATACACCTAAAACAGAAGGATGCAGAAAGCAACATAAAAGAATGAATGATATACTAAGCCAGAATTAACAATTTTTAAAAAATGATGTAGCTATGCCATATCAGATGAAATAAACATTAAAAATCAAAATATTCATAAAAATAAAAAAGGATTACTGTATACTAGCAAACTGATCAGGAAGATAAAATAATACTAAATATTTAAGTTTATAATATAACTTCAAAATAATAAAGCAAAACTGATAAAACTCTGGAGAGAAATGGATAAATCCCCTTTCACAGTGGGAGATTTTGACATCTCTCTCTCTCTGTATTGACAAATCCAGCCAACTAAAAGGCTACAGAAAATTTGAACAACACTATTAACAAACCTGACCAAATGTACAGAGGCAGAATCCAACCATAAGGAGAACATGTGCTTTTTAAGCTACATAGAACATTAAGGAAAAATGAACACTTTCTAAGTCATAACGCAATTATCAGCAAATTTTAAAAGATTAGTAATTTACATGCTGCATTTTCTAACTATAACACAATTAGGTTAGATATCAGTAACTCTCCACATGGACTAAAATTTTAAATATATACATTTCTTTCTAAATAATCCAAGGGTCTAAGGCAAAATCACAATGACAATTAGAAGGTATTTGGAACCCAGTGTTAATGAAAATGTCTATCAAAAATGTGTGGGCTACAATAACATCAACAACAAAACCCTTTAAAAAGTAGAAGAAATAATAAATATAAGAATGTAATAAAAGAGCAAACAAAGAATTCAGCGAGCCAAAAGTTGGTTCTTTGAAGTGACTATCAAACCAATTCATCTCTGGCAAGCGTAAGAACAGGAGACAGAACAATAACCAGTCTGAAGAATGAAAACGAGACACAATGGTAGGTGCAGCAGAGACCAAAAAGATAAAGGAGATATTGTGAGTGTTATTCCAAGTAATCTGAAAACCACAGGGAAACAGACAAATTCCTAGAAAAATTTCAACTTGCCAAGACTGACTAAAGAAGGAATAGAAAACCTGAATAGTCCTAGAACTAAAATAAATCAGTAGTCAAAAATCTCCCCCACAAAGAAAACTTGAGGCCCAGGTGGCCTCACTAGTGTTTTCTATTAAACATTCAAAGAATAGATAATCTCAACATTACACAAACTCTCTGAACAAATAAAAACAGAGGGCATACATCATAGCTCACGTCTTTAATACCGAAACCAGACAAAGACAGTCTGAGAAAGGAAAATTGCAGGTCTGTCGTCTAACTCATGACAAAGATTCAGAAATCCTAAACAAAATAATTAGGATACAAAATCCAGCAATGTACATAAAGAATTATGATTAACTTAGGTTTATTCCAGGATTGCAAGGTTGGTTCAACATTAGAAAATAACAATTTACCATATTAGTAGGTTAAGGAGAAAAACCATATAATCACCTCAATAGATACAAAAAAAAATAGTATAAAATTCAACAGTCATGACTACTAGAAACACCTAGCCAACCAGAAATATAGGAAATTTCTTTAGCGTGGTAAAGGGTATCTGTAAACAAAACTTTTAGCAAATATACTTAATGTGAAAAGTCAAAAAGCATTCTCTTTAAATTCAGGAACCAATAGGATACCTGTTATCATCACTTCTTCTTAAGGATTTTTCTGGGAGTTATTCAGCCAGCACAATAAAACAAGAGAAAAATAAACCATAAAGATTTGAAAAGAGAAAACAAAAAATTCTTATTACTTATAGATGATATCATTAACTTTTTAGAAAATCTGAGAATCATTAGGCAATTATTAGAAAAGTTATTAGCATTAGTGAGAATTTTAGCAAGATTCCTAGATAGAAATATAAATAAATGAAAGACAACCTCATTTTTATATACTATTAGGGTTTTGACAGAGCTAATCAATTACCCTTTTTCTTCTCTGTCATGGATCTTAACAGAGAAATAAAACAAAAGAGGAGGGCAGGTGAGGCTAAGCGATTTTTACTACTGATAATTTAGGAAGTAGCTTCTATCTGTGGGCAAGACCCTATAATCAGAAAGTTACTGGACCAGGGCAGAAAGAGCAGACGGCAGACACCACACGCTCCCTGGAGGCAGCCAGCTGCCCAAGACTGTGCTGGTCCAGCTCTTGCTCCCAAACTCTCCAGTGAGGCATGTGCCTTCCCCCAGCCAGCGGTGGGTGCACACAAGGCAGAGAGGGAGGCTGGAAGGAGCTCTTGCCATAGGAGGAAAAGCCTTCACAGAGGGGTACTCCTTGCCCCAAAACCCCCAACATGTGTCAGCAGCAAACAGAAAATGCAAGTTAGGAAAAGATACCACGGACAATCATGATTTAAAAAAATACAAGGAACCCAGGATTATATTTTTTAAAAAATCTGCAAGACCTTTTTGGAAGAAAATTATAAAACTTCATTGAGACATTATAGACGAGCCCCATGGAGGGACTTAGGATAGTCACAGATTACATGATTCAATAGAGTAAACATGCCCATTCTCTGCGAAATGTCTGACAGATTGAACGAGATTGCAACCACAACTTCAACTGATGTTTTCATGGAACTTGCTAAGGCAATTCGAAAGTTTAACTGAAATGCAAAGGGAAAGAAGAGCTGGGGTACTAGTGACAAAGAACCAGGGTCTCTACCTCGTATCACCACAAGACTCCATTCCCAGGGGATTAAGAACTTGAACTTAAAAGACAAAATTTAGAAACTATAAGTAGGAAATATGAGATGCTCTATTATGATTTTGAGGGAGGTAAAAATTTCTTAATTAAGACACAAAAAGGATAAACCATAAAGGAAAAGATTAGTAAATGCAAGTACGTTATAATGAAAAACATCTGTTCTTTAAAATATACCATAAATAGAGATGACAGCAATACGCATAACTGATATCCATTAATATTCATCCTACTGGATTAGAGTCTATTGTAAAAAAAAGATTAACATTCAGAATATGTAAAGAATGGCTTACAAATCAGTAAGTAAAGGAAATACAACTTAAAAGAAAAATGAACAAAAGTCATAAACAGGCATTTCACAGAAAAGGGAAGACATATGGCCCATAAATACAGAATATAAAGCTCAATCTCATTAATAGGAAAATGCAAGTTTTAAGCCACAAATTTTAAACCACTTCACTGCCACTAGATGGGTAGAATGGAAACAGCACTCCCAAGGCTGGTGATGAGGAGGTGCGATAGGACCCCCAGGCCCCCCCTGCTGGTGGGGAAGCGCACTGGTATCCCCACCTGACATTACCTGGAAAGGCTGAATATGCCTCTTTCCTATGACCCAGCAGTTCCATTCCCAGGTCTACACGGAGGAACTTTTACACATGCATAAGAATTTCCACAATAGCACTGTCCTTAAAAACAAGAAAAAGTAGAAACAACACAAACACCCACCAACGGAAGGAATAAATAATGTTATAGTCATAAAATAGAAAACTACAAAGCGGTGGAAATCAGGAAAATGAATGAACTACAGCTACACTATTTCAATGCAAATGAGCCTCAAAAGCCATGTCAAATGAAAAAAGCAGGTTAAAGAAGAATATATGTGGTATATTTCATTCATAAAAAGTTTAAAAAACAGGTAAAATTAAACATGGTTATTTAGGAATGTATACATAGGGCATAAAAATTTAAAGAAATGCAAGAGATTGATTACCTCTGTTTCTGAGTTTTCTGTTCATCTGTGAAAGAAAGGAAGGGGTGTGATGGGGAGGGGCAGGGGTCCTGGCAGGTTCAGCCTGTGACCTGTCCCCTATGCTGGGTATTGGAAGATGGGTGTTTACTGCCATTATCTACACTTTGCGTGAATTTTATCCTGCATGTATTTTGTCTATTGTCACGTATAATACACAGTAACAATGTTTTATTTTTATTTATTTATTTATTTTTTGAGACAGAGTCTCACTCTTTGCCAGGAGTAGAGAGCCGTGGCGTCAGCCTAGCTCACAGCAACCTCAGACTCCTGGGCTCAGGCAATCCTTCTGCCTCAGCCTCCCGAGTAGCTGGGACTACAGGCATGCGCCACCATGCCCGGCTAATTTTTTCTATATATTTTTAGTTGGCCAATTAATTTCTTTCTATTTATAGTAGAGACCAGGTCTCACTCTTGCTCAGGCTGGTCTTGAACTCCTGACCTTGAGCGATCCTCCCGCCTCGGCCTCCCAGAGTGCTAGGATTACAGGCGTGAGCCACCTCGCCCCGCCAGTAACAATGTTTTAAAAGAAACAAAACACAATATTAGAAAAGGGAAAAAAAACAGCATTCAATACCATGTAACACTTGTTCACAATCAAAATTTTTGGCTAGCCAGAGTAGGAGGAAATGTCTTTAAATGAAGAGCGCTTCAAAAAGCCTGTGGCAAAAATCGTACTTAGGATGAAATTTTAGAAGTATATCTTGTCCATAGATAAGAACGCCAACTATCACTGCTACTATTCGACATTGTCCTAGCCGACCTGCTAAACAAGAAAAATAAAGCTATAATATAAAAATTTTAAAAGAAGAGATTAACTTTTGTGTAATTTGTGGAGGATATAATTGTACAGCTTAAAAAACCCAAGAGAATCTAAAGAGACAAACCCTTAGACCTAATAAGAGAGTAAAATTTTTCTTTCACTAAAGTCAACAGCGTATCTGGACCCCTGTAATGACTATTTAAAACATGTAATTAATTGTAAAAATCCCATTTACAATAAAAACAACTGTCAGGAGAAAACTGTAAAATCTTTACTAGAGCACATAGAATTTATTGAATTGCCTTCAATAAACAAGTCTTCCCTTAGATAGAAAGGCTCCATGCTGTAATGAGGGCAATTTTCCAGAAATCAAATTATAAAGTAAATGCAATTCCAATCAAACTTCCTGCAGGATTTTCTTGAGAACTTGATAAAGATTCTGAAATTCATGTGGAGGAACGAAGGTCCAAGAACAGTCAAGAAAATTTCTAAGGAACAAGCAGAGAAGGATGGTCTACTAGATACCAGGCTGATTATGAAGCTGAACAAGAGCGGTCCTGGCGCAGAAACAAGACCAGTGAAACAGGACGAAGGGCCCAGGAGCAGCCTCGAGCACGCGCGCACACGGAAACCCGGGTCACGAGAGACTCCTGTTACAAATCGGCGAAGAAAAGACAAAATATTCAGCAAACTTTGTTGAAAAATCAGACATCCTTGTGGGGGAAATGTTAAACCCTCCCTTGCAACCTACACAAATATCAATTCTGGATGGATTCAAAGCAAGACTTTTAAGCAAGACTTTAAAAGTAAGACTTTAAGAGTTTTATAAGAAAATATAGGAGAATATCTTTTTGACCTTGAGTGAGGTAGACGAGGATACCTTACTACAGAAAAGGCACCAGATCATAAAGGAAAAGACTGCTAGGTTTGATTCTACCAACAGTGACAATTTTTATCCAAGAACTACAAAGTTAAAAGAGCTGCCACAGACCGGGCGAAGATGTTTGTAATGCAAATAGACAAAGGATTGGCATCTAGAATATATATGAAGAAGTCCCGAATCAATAAGAAAATGAAAGACAATTTTAGTAGAAAAACAGAAGACAATTCACAGGAGATGAAACCAAATAAACATATGAAGGGCATGCTCAACTTCACTAACAGCTGGGGAAATACAAATTAAAACAAGATGCCATTTCACCTCCGCCAGGCTGCAAATGTTTCATTATGGAAACTGGGCAAAGAGATAAGAAAACAGGAACTTCATAACTGCTGGTGGGGGTGTCAACTGGTGTAGCCATGGGGACAGCAACATGGAAATGACAGAGGTGAAGACGAGTCTATGACACAGTGAGGCCTCTGGGCCTATTCCCTGGAGAAACATCCCCCTCTGGGCACAAAGGGACATGTTCAAGAAAGTTCATTGCAGTATCGCTTATGAGAGTAAAAAATTAGATATAAGCTTAAGTGCAAATCAGTGGAGGAATGGGAAATAAATTAATAGTTGCTTAAGCATCTGTTAAAATGCATGAACTTGAGCTGTAATGTATCAACATGGATGAATCTGAAATACAGAATAATGAGTGGTAAATATAATGACACCTATGTAATTCTTCAAAACACAAAGAACCGTATTATATATTGTTTACCGCTACATATGTACACAGATATTTTAAAATGTGGATGGAAAGGATAAACACAAAATTCAGGACAAGTGGTTATCCCAGGGAGGAATGGGGCTGGGAGACCTAAAAAGGGATTTAAATGGTATTAGAAATACACTATTTCATACACATATGCTGCACATACGTGGGTTTTACATGATGAAGCATGGCATACACTTAACAAATATTTTTTGAAGTCCTACTTTGTGCTAAGCAAGATTCTAGGTGCCTGGAATGATCAGATGAACAAAATAGATAAAAATTTTTGTCCTTCTGAAATCTGCATTCTAGCGGGGAGGGGCCAGTGAATCTGCAAGTATGAAACATATGTGACAGATGACGCTGTCTGATGTGGAACAAACCGGAGCAGGAGAGAGAGCCCGGCAATCCTGGGTGGGGAAGGGCTGCACGTCACACAGAGTGATGGGGGTCCAGGTTAGGGAAAAGGCCTGCAGGAGGCACCGGCGGGGACCTCTCTGAGGAGTGCTGGGGCAGAGGGCATCGCGGGGACCTCTCTGAGGAGCGCTGGGGCAGAGGGCGTCGCAAAGGCTCTGGGACAGGGCTGCGGGAACTGCGTGGAGCCATGTAGCTGGAGCAGAGAAAGAGAGAAATGGGAGCAGGCGAGCTGGTTGTGGGGATCACGCGGAAAGCCAGGATGTGGGTGGTAAATGGAGGACTCTGTTGGGTCCAGCAGACGGGGGAGCAGGGCGGGAGCAGAGGGGCTGGCAATAATCTGAGCAAACACTGATGGATTCTGGGCAGATCTGGGAGGGAGGGCCAGGAGAATTTCCAATGGGTGGATGTGGATGTGAAGGAGAGGGTCGCCGAGGACTCCTGGGTTTGGGACCTGTGTCTGGAAGGATGGAGGGAGGTTGAGAGAATGTGGGAGAAACAGGCTTTGGGAGGAAGAGGAGGAGCAGGCTTTGGGTGTGTTCAGCATGAGATGTCTGTGGACAAGCAAATGGACATGTTGGCCAGGCAGCTGGGGGTGTGGAACTGGGGCAGAGGCCCAGGCTGGAGGAGCACTTTCCCAGATGGTAAGCACAGCCCTAAGACCCCACAGGATGATGAGAGCCAGGCACCCGGGAAGGGGAAGAGGTGTGAGGGAACTCCAACACTGAGCGGCCTCCAAGACCAACAGGAACCAGCAAAGAAAGAGTGGTGGTGGGTGGGGAGGAGGAAAACCAGGAGGGTCAAAAGATGTGACTCAGCAGGGTGCAGTGGCTCATGACTGTAATCCCACTGCTTTGGGAGGCTGAGACAGGAGGATCATTTGAGGCCAGGAGTTCAAGACCAGCCTGAGCAACATAGTGAGACCTGTCTCTACAAAAAAAAAAAAAAATTAAAAATATTAGCCAGGTATGGTGACCCATTCCCGCCATCCCAGCTACTCAGGAGGCTGAGGCAGGATATCTTGAGCCCAGGGGTTCGAGGTTGTAAGAAGCTATGATCACACCACTGCACTCCAGCCTGGACAACAGAGAGAGAAACCACCTCTTAAAAAAAACAAAAATTAACTCTAGGAGGAGAGAGTAATCAATAGTGGCAAATGTTACAAACAGGCCAAGAAAGAAAATGGACCTTTTAGCACCATGGGGTCACTGGTGACCCCGGAGATAGGAAGGGTTTTGGTGGAAGAGGTTGGAGAGACAGTGGGAAGGGAGGGGTGAGAAACGGAAGCAGAGACACTGTCTCATGGGATCCGCCAGAGGAGAGCAGAGGGCGGGGCAGTGGCTGGAGGGGCATGGAGTAGAGGCAGGACTGTCCAGGTTGCCCTTGAGAAGGCGGCACAGGTGGGATCTCGCGCCAGGGGGAAGGGCCTTTGACTGGAGGATTGACCGTTCAGCAGTCACGGGAGGCAGCGCAGAGAAGAGGGGCCCAGGTGCAGGCAGATGGGGCAGGGAGGGCTGCGAGTGTGATGTGCTTCTTTTTAATTAAAAAAAAGTTTAAAAAAAATACAAACACCATTCTCAGCTTGTGGGCCACACAGAAACAGATGGGCTAGGTTTGGCCCTTGGGACACAGTCTGCCGACCCCTGGGCCAGGGAGGTGGCTGAGGAGCTGCAGCAACTGCAGGGCGGAGGGTCCACCGAAGCCACTGGTCACCGACGTCAGGAGACCAGCGGCTCGTGCGTTTTCTCCAGCCACACGGCTGCTCGGGTGCAGGCACAGAACAGGCAGACGGATTTCACCAGGGGGACAGCAGGAGTCGGGGTGGTGTGCTGCAAGTGGGGAGGGTGGACGGGGTGTCATCCAGTCACAGGGACCACCGTGGGGCCCGGGGGAGGGGGCTAAGGACCGTGTGTGTGGAAGGTGCGATCGCCAAGAGTGAGGGCAGGAAGGGATGGGGGAGGGGAGGTGGCCAGAGGGCTGCAGAAGGCAGCAGAGAGAGGGCTGAGACCCACAGGTGGCTTCCTAGAGAGGAGGGAGCGAGACCAGCACAGCGGCAAATATAAGCAGCAAAGACACCCACCTTGCAGGCCCGGTGGCTTGGGGGACACGGGGAAGAGGACAACAGCATGCAGCGGGGGCTCAGGGCAGGGCTCAGCCTGAGCAGGAAGGAGCAGGAACACCCAGGACCTAGCGGGTCTGGCTGGGCGCTGAGTCCTGCCAAGCTCAGCAGAGGGCTTTGCAGGAGGGGAAGACAAGGGGAGCTGAGGTCTGACAAGGGCACGGATCAAGCAAAATGGGGATGAGCTGGGAGTCATCCCTCTTCTTGGACCAGAGAGGACAAGGACAAAGGCCACACGGGATTCCTGCTGACGGGCTCGAGGTGGACAGTGGGTGTGTGAGCGCTGAGAGATCTCACTGGCAGCCGCCATATTTCTGAGCTCCTCTGCGCTCTCGTTAGCCATGGTGTGGAAGCCAGGGAAGCTTCCACACACGTTATAAGCGCAACAAAACCCACCCACCGTGGATGTGCTGCCACGGGTAAGAGGCTGGAAGCCGCCCTTTCCATCCAGACAGTATCTGCTCTCAGTCACTTTTCTATCCTCCAGCTTTCAGCACTGGCCTCGGCATCCAGATTCTCAAAATACCTTTGCTGAACTAAACTGGCAAATGCGTTAATGGATGTGGCCCTGTGGTCAGCTCTGCACAAGCTTCTGCCCTTGTAAAGTGAAAAATCTCACTGAGATGAAACACAATGGAAGACATTTAATCCAACACAAGGTAAACACAGGAAGCCTTTTGAGTAACTAGGTGTCGGATGAAAGGGAAACCCAAGGCAGGCGAGACAGTCAAGGGAGGTCTTCTGCAGGAATCAGGGGTCGGGCCTGGCAGAGACGGAGTCTCCCTGGTCAAACCACCCAGCAAGGTCTTCACTCCAGGAATTTGGTTTTTCTCACACAGCCACCTGTCCTTCCCTTAACTTTCAAAAGTACTGACCGGCTCCAGGAAAACTTGAGACACTGACATCTGGTATCCAGATTCACCTTAAATAAATTTGTGGTTCTAATCTTATTGGGCCATATGGCCAACCAATGGGTTTATGTTCTGCAACTACTAATGGATTTAAATATAATTTGGTTCTTGGATGGAAGCAAGGCTGACTCTTTGCAAATCTATGAGTTACTTTTGCTTTCAATATACAGTAGACCCTTGAACACCACAACTTAGAACTGTGCAGGTCCACTTATATGTGGATTTTCTTCCACCTCTGCCACCCAAGACAGCAAGACCAACCCCTCATTTTCTTTCTGTTAGCCTGCTCAATGTGAAGACGATAAGGATGAAGACCTTTATTATGAGCCACTTCCACTTAATAAATCGTAAATATATTTTCTCTTCCTTATGATTTTCTTAATAACACTTTTCTTTTCTCTAGCTTACTTTATTGTAAGAATATAGTACATAACACATAGAACATACAAACGATATATGTGTTAATAGACTGTTTATGTTATTGGTAAGGCTTCCAGTCAACAGCAGGCTATTAATAGTTAAGTTTTGGGGAGTCAAAAGCTATATGTGGATTTTTGCCTGCACGGGGGGCCGGTGCCCCAACCCCCATCCTGTTCAAGAGTCAACAGTTCTCCTACCTGCCCTCTCGGCGTCCTCTTCCCTCTGCCCCCAATCTGTGCCACTGGTTCTTTTTCCTAAAAGACTAGGTCTGCTGCCTCTTTCCCTGATGGAAAGTGTCAGTTTCTAGAGTATTAGCTGAATAGGTTAGAGTTATAACTCAACTATAAAACACTTAGATTTAAGACATTTAAAGTTGATGTTTTTCCTTGGTTCTCTCTGGAAAGATCACCCCCCTTCCCTGGCCCTTACTTTTCTGTTTCCAACTGATCACCTCCCAGCTCCCTGGCCTTCTCCCAGCCCCTCACCTGGACTTGGGTCCACGGGAACATCTGGGATCTTGGGGCCAGCGCGACGCCAGCTGCAAGGCTCCTTCCCTTGTTCAATCTGGGAGAGGACCTCGGGCTTGGAGATGGCATAGTCTGAGGAAGGACAGAAAGGTTAGCTTTTGTCATGTCCAGTTAGGCTGGGAACAGTCAGCCTGGAAAACCAAGAATGGTCTAGAAACTAGATTTCTCAACAGATATAGAGCAGTGGCTCCCAACCATAGGCAATTTTGCTCCCCAGGGAACATCTGGCAAACTCTGGAGACAATTATGACTGTCATGACCAGGGCTCGGGGAGAGGTGCTACTGGCATCTGGTGGGTGGAGGCCAGGGCTGCTGCTGAACATCCTACAACACACAGGACAGCCCCACCACAAACAATCATCTGGTCCACAATGTCCGGGGTGCTGGGGTTAAGAAACTCTGGTATAGAGGTGCACGGTAAGATTGGGACAGTTCTTAACATCAGTCTGCACCTGTTCCCATCCTTAGCCTTATTACCTGCAGCTCTGGGGTCACACAGAAAGCAGCCCAGGAAGAATTAGAGTCCAGGCCTTTCCTGGGAAGTAAATATGAGGAGAGCAGCAGTAGCCCCAGGGTCTGAGGCAAGCAAAGCTTTGGGGCATGAAGAAATGGTTTGCCGCAAGAAGCATGGTCTGCCCATGTTCTCTACTGACCCCGAGGCATGTCACTGTGAAGGCCGCACATCTCTGCATGAGAAGGCTAAAAGAAAAAGTCTTTCTCCAGTGTGGGGTTGATGATTTACCGGGCACAGGAGCAATAGGAGCCTTTTCCACTCCAAGTCTCAGCAAGAACAGAAAGGTCCATACTCCCGGCCTGGTTAGGAGAGGGGCATTCCGTGACCCGCAACCGCCAGGGAGAAGGGAGCTTAGGACTCCACTGCCCAGGGCTCATCTTTCGCAGAAGGAAGTGGTAATTCCTTGCAAGATCAACGTTTCTAGTGATTTACATATTGCTGAGACAAAAACAACTACGAGAAGAGAGAGATCGAGGGCTTAGAAAAATCCCATTCAACAGAGGAAGGGGTGCCAGGCCTTACCCAGGGAGACCAGCGTCTCGTAGTTGCCCCTCATCACGTGCTTGTAGAGCTCCTTCTGCCAGTCCTCCAGCTTGCCCCACTCCTGCTCGGAGAAATACACGGCCACATCATCAAAGGTCACGGGCACCTGGAACCACAAGTGTGGCACACGCTCACCCACAGGCTCACAGGCACAGCCCCTTGGGCTCCCCCAGGCCAGGGTCCCCAGGGACTACCTTGGGGACCTCCCCCTTGCTGCCCGGGGGCAGCCGCAGGATCCAGAAGTTCCTGTTGCGCAGCAGGTTCTCCACGTTCTCCAGCCGCCTCTGCAGCAGCCCGTACTCCTGCAGCAGGGTCCCCAGCACGGCCCACTTGCCCTCCAGCTGGTTCCCGAACTCCACCGCCGTCTTCTCGCAGTCGGCCAGCTTCTTCTCAGCCATCCCGGTTCGACCTTCTAGAGAAAGCAGGCGGGCAGCCTGCGATTCAATCTTCCTCTCCATGGCCTGAATCGTAGCTGCCATTGTCCACGGAGAAATCTTTGAGAAATGAGAGAGAGAAGCCCACATCATGCATTCTACCCAGTGCGTTCCTTGAGCCTATCTGCCCTAGGCATGGGGAGGGCTGGGCCGGGAGCCCCTGTATGTGGAAAGTGGGGCTATCCTGTACCACATGCCAGATCTCGACTTGGCAATCACCTCCTTATGTGTCTTAGGTCTGGCCTATGTCTGGGGGGTGCCTTTCCCCCAGGCCTCTGCAGCGCACTGTGCGGACTGCTACCCTGGCGCTGACCACCCTACACTGTAACTTCCCACACGCCCTTACACTGAGGGCTCCCTGAAGGTGGTACTGCATCTTGTCACAACACAGAGCTTGACACATGGCAGGCGCTCGGTGCAGTTTGGCCACATGGCAGTGACTTGGCATTGCTGGGGCGTTTTAGTGGAGAAACGGTAAACTGCAGATTTGCTAGAGCCCAGCCTGCACCTCCCGTCATGATTACACAGGAACTGTCTACTGGTGATGACCTAGCAAAAAAAACAGCTGGTTCACTGAAACGGCGCAAACAAGAGTATTGCTCAATTTCTTTCTTTTTTTTTTACAAAGCATCTCATGCCCCCTTTTAATAAGCATAAATATGTAACAACCAATTCCCCTTCCCCCAGGACAATAGGATTTTATTCCTTCCCCAACTGCCCTTCCCCCACAAGCTAAAATCACCATTACTGCAAATCTCCACCAGCCAAGAGTTAGATTTTTTGACACTGCCTAAGCCTGCTAAGATTCTGATTTTTTCTTTCTCAATTCCCCCCCTTCCCAAGGTTAAAAAGATAGTCTCGGGCATTTTTGTAGCCTAGGATCAGTGACACACCCTGCAGTCTGGTGAGGAAGACAGACATATGCCACAAAGTTACACTTTTACACATGTGGCAACAATCGTAAGTGGTGCTCCCTGTCACTGCAAACACTCACATAGTTCCCTGAGTGACCAGCAGTTGGGGACAATGAAGAAAGGGCACGTTTTGCTTTGGGTGGGGAGCTGGGCTATTCAATCCCATCTACGGGGACCTGGGGAACAGGGAAGAGGTTGTGGGACTGGTGTCTTCCTCCGTCAGGGACTTAAATTCTCAAATCATTCCCAAATAGAAGGTTGGTGACTATCTGCAAAGTAAGGAAGTGTCTACTAGGAACCAGTATGGACTCATTTAGAGAAAGTCACCAAGAACTAGAATATGGAAGGACAGTTCAAACGGAGACAAAGAGAATCTGAGCAGAGGCAGAAAAAAAACTGTGCATGATAGTGCTTCAGAGGTTCTCTGCTTGTCTGGAAGGAAGCCGGACCTGAAGAAGGAAGGACTTATGGGTCCCAAAGGACGGGAAGTTCTGGATGGGCAGAGCCCTGTCTGGAGGAGAAAAACTAGATGTGGTCGTGAGGCTTGCTCTCCAGCAGGCTTGGCCCGGCTCTGCAAGGCCACCGTTCCTTCCCTCACCTGTCCGCTCTCACATCGGCCCCTGTCGCACGGTCCAGACTCCAAGAGTTCACTCCAGAAGGGTCCTTTCACACCAACACCCGGCTCCCCAGCCACTGAAACCAGACCCATCCTCCAAGTGCATTATCACAGTCTTTCTGTTGCATGAAAAGGGCATCTGCACAAATTCCCACTTTATTAATAAAATATTACTCTTCGATATTTGAACAACAGGCCACAGTTTTCATACCATTTTGATGGGGCCAGGAAGCCCTGTGTAAGGCCTTCACGTTACTTGGTGGGAGGTGGCGGCTGTGCTCTGCTCAGTCAAGCCCAGCTCCTTACCAACTGGTGGCCAGATAACACATGCGGCTGTCCCCCCAACTCTTTGCTTGAGAAGAGTTGATGGGCTGCCCACCCACGAAGTCCAGGCACCAAACTCCTTCCAACTCTCTCTGCAGCTCCTACCAAAACCATCTTTCCCAGGCTCATGGACTCCTTTCTGTTCTTGAACACGCGCCACACTGTCCCATCTCTCTGTGCCTTTGCCCAAGTACTTCTCGCTTCCTGAGAAGCCCCGCTGGCCTAGCTCGGCCTAATGAAATCCCAGCCTACCGTAAAAGCTCGCTCAAACCACAGAAGCAGAGTATCAGGCCCGGAGGGGTGGGCAGGGGTCCCCTGCACGCCCACAGTACGCTCCCTCCGCCACGCCGGCGCTCGCCTCTTTCTGTTTTGCACGACTACTACCTGTGTACTGTCTGCTGGGTCCTCGAACACAGAGCGACTGTCTTTCCACACTTTCCAGCTGTGTGATCCTGGGCAAGTTAACTTCTCTAGGCCCCGGGGTTTCCTTTTGTATGACAGATAATAATGGTACCTACCCCACAGGTTTGTTGCGGGGACAAAATAAAGCCTGGATGGGCTTGGTGCAGTGCCTGGCTCTACACACGGGAGCAAGTCCCTTCCGCGCAAGCTGGGCACGTAGTGGGCGCTCAGTGTATGCGGAATCCAAGCCGGACACCTCCCAGGTGCCACCAGGCCGCTGGGGGGAGCTGGGGGGAGGGAACGCACGGGCCGAGCGCTCGGCAGAGAAAGGAGCCGCGGGTGGGGGGCGCGGAGATGAAGGGACAGC
>VBSM01003176.1:464478-478442 GCA_008086735.1 Cheirogaleus medius | reverse complement strand
AGGAGTTTGAGGTTGCTGTGAGCTAGGCTGACGCCATGGCACTCAAGCCCAGGCGACAGAGTGAGACTCTGTCTCAAAAAAAAAATAATTGGGAAGGTTGTGAATATGTGAGTGCAGAGGGGTATATGGGAAATGTCTGTACTTTCTGCTCAATTTTACTGTGAACCTAAAACTACTCTTAAAAATAAAGTCTTTTTCTAACCCTCCTCCACAAAAAAAAGATGCCAAAACTCATCAGAGAAATACCTGAAACCCAAAGGAAGAAAGCAGATACTATAAATAGCCAGATAAAAAGGACATGTTCACTTCAAAGGAAGATAAAATAAGACTGTCGCTAACTTCTCAAAAGGAAATATGGAAGCCCAAAGCCAACAGAATGACCCTATAAACATACTGAAAGAAAGTAAGTGACAACTTAGAATTCTACACCCAATAAAAGTATCCCTCAAACATGAAAATAAAAAAAGAGACTTCCAGACAAGCAAAACCAGACAATTTGTTAGCAGCACACAATTACTAATGCAAATAAAAAGGGGATTTTTTAAGGCAGAAGAAAAATGATCCAAATGGAAGCAGTTGGAAATGCAGAAAGGAATGAAGAGCAATAGAAAAGGTAAGTATCTATATAAAACTATATTAATTTTAACTGTATAAACTAATAATAATGTTTGCAATCTTTAAATTATATGTAGAATTTGTCAAAACATGATATTAGTAGAAAAGACAGGATAGAGGGTAAATAGACTTAACATGTTGTAAGATCCTTACACTGTCTAGGAATTGTTAAGAATTTTATTAGGCTGGGTGCTGTGGTTCGCCCTGTAATCCCAGCACTTTGGGAGGTCGAGGTAGGAGGATAGCTTGAGGCCAGGAGTTTGAAACTAGCCTGGGTAACACAGTGAGACCCTTTCTCTATAAAAAAAAAAAAAAAAATTAGGTGGGCGTGGTGGCATGTGTCTATAGTCCCAGCTACTCGGGAGGCTGAGGCAGGAGGGTTGCTCAGGTCCAGGAGTTTGAGGTTGCTGTGAGCTATGAAGACACCACTGCACTCCAGCCTGGGCAACAGAGGTAGACCCTGTCTCTAAACAAAACAAAAAAACAGCAATTAAACCAATTTTTTAATCAATGTGTAATATTTTACATATTTATGGGGGTACATGTTGAGTGCTTTTTACACACATAGAATGTGTAATGATCAAGTCAGGTTATTTGGAGTATCCATCCCCTTGAGTACTTATCCCTTCTATATTTTGGTAACATTTCAAGTCCTCTCTTCTAGCTACTTTGAAATATATAATATTTTGTTGCCAACTTTAGTTACCCCACCCTTAACAAACAGTAGGGCTTATGTCTTCCATCTAACTATAAGTTTGTACCCGTTCACCAACTTTTGTTCATTTCTCCCTCCCACCCTCAAACCCTTCCCAGCCTCTGGTATCTATCATTCTATTCTCTATCTCCACGTGATCAAGTTTTTTAGCTCCCACATATGAATGAGAACATGCATAATATGTCCTTTGTTGCCTGGATTATTTTACTGAACATGACCTCCAGTACAACCATGTTGCTGCAAATGACATGATTTCATTCTTTTTTATGGCCAAATATTATTTCATTGTGTACATATACCACATTTCTTTATCCATTGGTCCACTGACCGATGCTTAGGTTGATTCCATATCTTTGCTATTGTGAATAGTGCTGCAATAAACATGCAAATACAGGTATCCCTTTGGTATACTGATGTCTTTTCCTTTGGATAGATACCAAGTAGTGGGATTGCTGGATTATATGGTAGTTCTACTTTTAGTTTTTTTGAGAAATCTCCGCACTGTCTTCCATAGTGGTTGTATTAATTTATAATTCCCACCAACAGTGTATAAGAGTTTCTTTTCTCCACATCCTCACCAGCATCTGTTATTTTGTGTCATTTTATTACTAGCCATTCTAACTGGGGTAAGGTGATATCCCATTGTGATTTTGATTTGCATTTCCCTGATGATTAGAGATATTGAGAATTTTCTCACATACCTCTTGGCCATTTGTATGTCTTCTTTTGAGAATTGTCTATTCACGTCCTTTGCCCACTTTTAATGGATTTTTTTTTTATTGTTGAGTTGTTTTGAGTTCCTTGTGTATTCTGGATATTAGTCCTTTGTTGGATGAATAGTTTGCAAATATTTTCTCCCATTCAACAGGTTGTCTCTCTACTCTGTTGATGGTTTCCTTGGCTGTGTAGAAGATTTTTAGTTTAATATAGTCCAATTTGTCTATTTTTGTTTTAGTTGTCTGTGCTTTTGAAGTCTTAGCCATAAAGTCTTTGCCTAGACCAATGTCATCGAGAGTTTTTCCTATGTTTTCTCCTGGTAGTTTTATAGTTTTGGGTCTTATGTTTAAGACTTTATATTAATATATCTTGAGTTCATTTTTGTATATGATGAGAGAGAGGGGTCCAGTTTCATTCTTCTGCATATGGACATCCAATTTTCCCAGCACCATTTATTGAAGAGGGTATCCTTTCCCCAGTGCATGTTCTTGGCACCTTTGTGAAAAATCAGTTGGCTGTAAATATGTGGATTGATTTCTGGGTGCTCTATTCTGTTCCACTGATCTATGTGTCTACTTTTATACCAATACCATGCTATTTGTGTTATTGTAGGCTTGTAATATATTTTGAAGTCAGGTAATGTGATGCCTCCAGCTTTGTTCTTTTTGCCCAGGATTGCTTTGGCTATTCTGGTTCTTTTTTGGTTCCATACGAATTTTAGGATTGTTTTTTTCTATTTCTGTGGAAAATGACATAGTATTTTGATAGGGATTGCATTGAATCTGTAGATTGCCTTGGGCAGTATGGTAATTTTAATGATATTAATTCTTGTGATCCATAAGCATGGGATGTGTTTCCATTTGTTTGTGTCCTCTTCAATTTCTTTCATTAGTGTTTTGTCATTTTCCTTGTAGAGATCTTTTACCTCCTTGGTTAAATTTATTGATGGGTATCGTAAATGGGATTGCCTTCTTGATTTCTTTTTTGGCTATTTCATTATTATTGTATAGAAATGCTACTGATTTGTGTATGTTGATTTTGTATCCTGCAACTTTACTGAATTTGCTTATCAGTTCTAAGAGTTTTTTGGTGGAGTCTTTTGGTTTCTCTAAGTATAAGATAATGCCATCTGCAAAGAGGGATCATTTGACTTCCTCTTTAACAATTTAGATGACTTTTATTTCCTTCTCTTGTCTGATTGATGAGTAGTAATTTAAAGAAGATTTTAGTAAGTCATTGTTGCATGTTGTAACATCTAAACACTTAATTAATAGTAAAAGAGTATGTAACTATATTAGTTTCCTAGGCCTTCTGTATCAAATTACCATAACCTGGGTGACTTAAAACAGAAAATTATTCTCTTACAGTTCATGAGGCCAGAATGCCAAAATCAAGGTGCTGTCAGGGCATGCTCCCTTCGAAGGCTCTAGGGGAGGATCCTTCCTTGTTTCTTCCAGCTTCTGGTGGCTCCTTGGCTTGTGGCCACATTAATCTCTGCCTCTGTCTTCACATGGCCTTATCTATGTGTCTGTGTGTCCTTTTCTGTCTCTTATAAGGGAACACTTATTGGATTTACAACCCGCTGTAATCCTTTCTTTAATTACATCTACAAAACCCATATTTCCACATAAGGTCACATTCTGAGGTTCTGGATGGACATGAAGTTTGGGGGGACTCTATTCAACCTACTAAATAACTAACAAAGAAGGCAAAAAAGGAGATAAACGGGAACACAGAAGAGGTGAGATAATGAAAAACAAATAATAATAATAGATATAAAATCATATATGTCAGTTATTAAATGAAATGGAGGAAATAATTAAAAACTAAAAATTTCCAAAAGTAGAATAAAATCTCTGAACAATAAAATTATAAGAGACATATGAAGATGAAGATGTATAAAGTAAAAGAATGGGAAAAATACATGCCATGCAAACCTAACAGAAAGGAAAGTTATACTCATAACCCATAAATTATTTTTTAAGCAAAAAGCATTCCTAAAGATAAAGAGATACATTTCATAATGACACCAAGGTCAACCCATCGGAAACATAATAAATTAAAAATTTGTTTTGCCCATTTTGATTAAGCTTTTAATATTTCTTTCAGGAACAAAACAATATATTGCAACTTATAAAATGAAAAGGTAAAATCAATATGACAAAGTATTTAAAAATGAAGAAGGCTCTGACAAAATTTTGAGAATTCACCAACACAGGGATGTTTTGTCATTCAATGAGAAATGCAACTCAATATTTTATTCAGTTTATTTTGGAATAGCTCTCTCAGACTGACAGTCAATACTCAAACATCACCAAATTATTAATTTTTAAATAAGACATTTTTTCTTAATTAAATTTTCATATATGAAGAAAAGTAACACATTGGGCAAGTTATATAGTCTCAGGCTTATGTGGATTTATGACTGCTTTCAATAGTTACTGAAATCTCTTTTCAAAGACAATCTTCACACTAACTTATGCTTGACTATATAACAAAATGAGGACATCCACAAATCTGGCATTCTCAAAACAGCACAGAAGTACTAAGTGTAATGTTGCAAAGTAACTTATTTTCTCTAAAACTTCACTAAAAAATTCCAAGCAGCACAACGAAACATTTCAAGTTCCTGGTGGTCATCCTAAGAATTAGGCAGACTTCTCTGATTTTTTTTCTTTGCTTCTTCGTTTTCCTTTTTTATTTCAGTTACTCATTCAATTTCTTCAGCACTAACCATCTTTGAGGGTTGATTTCTTATCATAGCAAGTTCAATTTTTTTTTTTCCATCAGACTGGACAACTTTTAGCAAAGCCCTTATTGCTGATTTGATAGCTTCATTGTCATTTGCTATAGCATCTTCTGTGTAATTCTTCTCCAGAAATTCTTGAACAGTTTTAGCACTTTGGCCTATTGCATTTGCCTTCCAAGCGTGATAAGTGCCAGAGGGATCTGTTTGAGATAATCTTGGAACGTCATCATCAAAACCTACAATTAAGGCAGAAATACCAAAAGGTCTTTGTTCATTGCTCTGGGTATGTTTTTGCTTTAAAGTTGCTATGAATTTATACATTCTGCAGTGATTGAGTCCTCAACTGTAAGCTGATGGGCTCTGGCAGGCCGGACGGGCTCTGTTTGTTACTACTCTACCATCAGCAGTCAGTCCTGCAAAAGCCATGCAGACCGGGTCATCAAGTGCACACATTTTCCTCACAGTACTTTCATCTTGAAGCTTGGCAACAGAATTTTTTCCTACCTCAATCACAGCTATATTGGTACCCCGAATTCCAACCACAGTGGGTCCTTTCTTCACCTCTTCCTGGGCACATTCCACTTGGAAAAAATGTCTAGCTAGGGAGTGACTGCCCCTTTATATCTATATGCCATTGCACGGAGATACAACAATTCCAATCAAGCTTCCCATGCTCCAGCTTTTGATGCTGCAGCTGAGCCAAATTTAAATATTTATGCGCTGAATATCACAGCCTCAAAATAGATAAAGCAAGAATTAAGGGAACTAAAGAAAAAGCATTCAAATATATAAGCATAGTGAGTGATTTTAATAATCTCTTTCTGGCCAGGTGCGGTGGCTCATGCTTATAAATCCTAGCACTTTGGGAGGCCAAGGTGGGAGGATCACTTGAGGCCAGGAGTTTGAGGCTGCAGTAAACTATGATCCATCACTGTATTCCAGCCTAGGTGAGAGGCTGAGACACTGTCTCTAAAATGTGTGTGTGTATAATGGGAAATTTCCCAAATATTTGGAAATTAAACAATATGGTTCTAAGTAGCTCATAGAGATTAGAAAATACTTTGAAATAAATGTTAATGAAAATAGAATATATGTAAAGTTTGCACATTACAGCTCAAACCATGCTTAAATGGGAATTTAAATCCTTAAATTTACATATTAGAAAGGAAGAAAGGCTGAAAAATCAGTAATATAAATAGCCATTTCAAGAAATTAGAAAAAGAACCAAATTAAACCCAAAGAATGTATAAGAAATGAGATAATAAAGATAAAAGAAATCAAATGTTCATAGATATGATCAATAAAATCAAAGTTGGTCAGTGAAAAAAACTAACAAAATCAAGAAGGCATTAGTTAGACTGATCCAGAGAAAGAGAAAGAAAGCATGTATAGCCAATATTAGAAATAATAAAACGAAAGAACACTTCAGATCCTGGAGAGAGCAAAGAGATAAAAGAGGGCTGTTGTGAACACCTTCATGCCAATACATCTGAAAAATTAGGTGAAATTTTTGAGGAAGTCTTCAAATTGCTTGAAAAACATAATTTATTAAAACTGATCAAAACAAAATTTTATATCTATTAATTAGATTATATAACTAACAACCTTCCCAGAAAGAAAACTTGAGTCTCAGATGGCCTCCCTGGTGTAGTCCTCCAAACATATAAGGAAGAACTAATACTAATCTTATATACAATCTTTCAGAGAATTAGAAAAATAGGGAATACTTCCCAACATATTTTATGAGGCCAATATAACATTTATATTAAAACCTGATAAAGAAAAGAGAAGAAAATTATAGGCCAATATCTGTTGTGAAATAGATGAAAATATCCTAAACAAAATATTAACATATGTAGCCAACAATATCTAAAAGCATAAACATCATGACTGTTAAATTATGCCCCTGGCTGATAGACAAAATGGACTCCCCATGGCTAACTGAGGTGCCCAAAGTTAGAACAGAACCAGGCAGCCATGGCTGGATAGGAGGGTGGTCACTGTACTCTCTGTTCTCAGAAAGTGTTGTAAAGTTGTCACAGGACCTACCTTCAATCGAGCCAAACCAATTCCTGTTGTTCGTGCCAAGATAAACTGCATCTGGAATCCTCCCTAGACCCCCACCAGCCATTTGAATGACATATCTGACAGAGACTTCTGGTTTGGGGCTTGGAAACCAACCAATCAGAGTTCATCTATCCTGGCTGATTGGGGCTCTGCTGTTTTGACCAGTCAGGGCTGAGCTATCTCAACCAATCAAAACTCAGCTGTGTCAGCCAATCAGAACTAAGTAAGTTTCAATTCTTCATTTGCATGAATGGACCTGATTGGGAACGTAGGTAGGTGGGAACTTTTGCTGTAAAATGTGAGCCTTCTCTTTGTTCTCTGGAATGTACCTTCTTTACACCTGAAGACTGCATCACCCTGGTTTGCAAACTGCTCTCTGGAATAAAGTCTCTTTCCTCCAGATTCCTTTTCAGAGAATTTTTGTTCATATGACCAGTCAGATTTATTCCAGGAATTCAAGGTTGGTTTGAAAGTCAATTAATATAATCCATTACCTTAACATAATAAAGAAGAATCATATAATCATCTTAATAGATACAGAAATAGCATTTGAAAAATTCAACATCTATTCATTATAAAAACACTTAGCATAATATGGATAGAAGGTATAGTTTCCAATGGGGGTTGTAACAAATAACCATGGACTTGGTGGCTTAAAACAACACATTTTTTATTTTACAGTTCTATAAGCCAGAAGTACAAATTCAGTTTCACTGGTCCTAAATTAAGGTGTATGTAGGCAAGGCCACATTCTCTCCTCCACCGGCTCTAGGGGAGAATCCATTCCTTGCTTCTTCTAACTTCTGGTGGTTGCTGGCATTTCTGGGCTTGTGGCCACTTCACTCCAATCTTAGCTTCTGTGGTCATATTGCCTTCTTTTCTGTCCCTGTCAAATCTCTCTTTGTCTCTCTCTTATACAAACACTTCTGATTGCATTTAGGGCCCATCTGAATAATCCAGGATAATCTCTCCATTTCAAGATATTTAATCACATTTGCAAAGACCCTTTTTCCACATACGGTAATAGTTATAGGTTCCAGGGATTAGGACCTGCCATCTTTGGGGCCATTATCCAGCCTACTATAGAAGACAACCTTATCCTTATCCAACCAATATCCTTTATTAATCTCATAAAGGATATTATAAAACCTCTATAGGAAGCCTTACACTTAATGAGGAAATATTGGAAGGTTTTGCTTTGAGATAGGAAAAAAAAGAAATAATACCCAGAGTCACCACTTTTATTTGAATATTTTTTCAAGGTCCTGGCCAGTGCAGTAAGGAAAGAAATGGGAATTAAAAGCATGAATGATAAGAGTGGAAGAAATAAGATTGTCATTATTCACAAACAATACTATTGTGTGTGTAGAAAATCTAAAAGAATATACAGATTAACTATTAGAATTAATAAGTGAATTTGGTAGGTCATTGGATACAAGATGAAACTGCAAAAATCCATTCTATTTCTATATAACAAAAATAAAAATGTTACAAAAATTTAAAATATTAATAATTATACTTGCAACATTAATAAATCAACTACTGAGGAATAAAAATAAAGTTGTGCAAAATCTCTACACAGGAAAAAACAAAGGTGGGATATACTAAGTTGAAATTAATGGAATGAAGGACTTAATCTGGTAGTAATAACAGTCCTTCCCTCATCTTCATTTATAGATTCAGAGTGATCTCAACCAAAATCACATACTTTTTTTGGATATTGACATGGTGATTCTAAAATTTTTATGGACATTTAAAAGGCAAAGAACAGCAACAGACTCGTGAATAAGGAGAACAAAGTTAGAGGGATTTGCTAGATATGCTTTATATAGTAATTAAGACTATAATAATTGGTGTGGCATTGATGCATGGGTAAATATATAGATCAGTGGGACAGAATAAAAAGTCCAAAAATCTATACGGGCACCTGATTTATAGCAAACATGGTGCTGCATAGTTATGGGAGAAAGAATGGTTTTTCCAATCAATGATGCTGGTTTAGTTGGATAACCATATAGAAAAAAGGTTTAGACTCTTACACTGTACAGCTCTCTAAACTCTGAAAGTTTAGACACCAGGAATTCAGTCTAAATCTTAAATTCTTGATAGATTGTAGCTCTGAATGTAAAAAATAAGACAATGTGCTTCTGGAAGAAAACACAAAATAATATCTTTGTGACCTTGTGAAAAAGTAAAGATTCATTAAAGAGAACACACACACAAACACAAAAAATCACGAAGGAAAAGATCAATAAATCAGACCATTGTAGTTTAGAATTCTGTTCATCAAAGGACATTAAGAAGCTAAAGGTCAAAGAGAAGATATGTGAAATGTGTACAATTAACAAAATCTGGATCTTGGGCCAAGATGGCAGACTAGAAGCACAGGCCACTCTCACAGAGAGGATCAAAAGTGGTGAGTAGATATTCACCTTTGGATTTATTGTTTAGGAGTAAACGTTGGGAATCAACGGAGGGGTGATTGGGGGGGGCACCCAAAGTGAAGGAGAGGGAAGTGGGGCAAACCTCTTCAGCAGGATCGGAGGTACCCAGGCAAGGTGCCCAAACATGGGGAAGAGACAGAGGAGCAAACCCCAGGGCTCCAACTCCCCCCCCATGGACATTGCAATAAGAGCTGAAATAGGGCCTTTCCCCTGCAGCAAGCCTCCAGCCTGTCACAGGAAGCTGACTAGAAACTGTGCAGCAGCATCACTCTGGAAAGAAGGCACAGCAGGGTCCTGTTGGTTCCCAAACCCTGGGCACTTTGGGTGGTGCCATTTTGAGGTCCCAGCCCCAGAGTGCTGCATCTACCCGAGGGTCAGATCCATTGCTGCCGCTGCCCTATTACCCGTGTCATGCCAGGGAGGGAACACAGAGGCTGGGCACTCTTGTGTGCCATGTGGGTGGGTTTTGCATGCCCCTACTGCTACCAGGGGATGTAGGCAAAGCAGGTGCCCATGGACCTGGCACCCGCTGCCACCGACTGGGTGGCTCTGCCCAGCCACAGTTGCCACAGGACCTGGGTGGAGCATGTGTCATCAGGGTCAAGCTTCTGCCACCACTGCCTGGGTAACACCATCACCAATGGGCCAGAGTGGGGTGAA
Source organism: Cheirogaleus medius (assembly GCA_008086735.1). Classification (NCBI taxonomy): domain Eukaryota; kingdom Metazoa; phylum Chordata; class Mammalia; order Primates; family Cheirogaleidae; genus Cheirogaleus; species Cheirogaleus medius. Next base: position 468,475 of record VBSM01003176.1, on the reverse strand, counting down.
CGCTCATGCCATTGCCACCATTACCACCCCCAGATCTGGGCAGAGCAAATGCCCAGGCCATGGCCTGGGGACCACCTGCTGCATGCCCACCATGTGCCAACCTCCTACCATGTGTCCGGCAGGTTATCACCCCACCCTGCCCACCCATGACAATCACAGGGGAATGGGGAGATGCAGGAGAGCAGCAGTGTTGAAGGCATACACATAGTGCATACACATCTCTCCTGCCTGGTCAGTCTTCCAGGGCATGACTCATGCATGCCATCCAGGGACCTCTCCCTCTCTTCATTGAGCAAGAGAGTTTCCAGCAGAGGATAACAGGTGTATGGCAAAGCTATCTGATTTGAGCTAAGAGAAGAGACTCCCAATGAGAAGGAACCAGCGTAACAATTCTGGCAACATGAAAAAAGCAGGTGTTTTGATACCCTCATATGATCACACTAGCTCTCTTGCAATGTCCTGCAACTAAAAGGAAATTGTTGAAATGTCAGATATGGAATTAGAATATGGATCGCAAGTAAGATCAGTAGGACTGAGGAGGAAGTTGAAAAACAACACAAAGAAACAAACAAAAAAATCAGGACATGAATGAAAAATTCACTAAAGATTGATAATCTAAAAAAAAAATCCCAAAACTTCTGAAAATGAAAGACTCATTTATGGAATTTCAAAATACAGTGGAAATTTTTAACAACAGACTAGACCAAGCATAAGAAAATTTCAGAGCTTGAAGATGAGACTTTCAAATTAACCCAGTCAGTCAAAAACAAAGAAAAAAGAATCAAGAAGAATGAATAATCTCTCTGAGAAATAGAGGATTAGGTAAAGTGAACAAATATAAGAAACACTAATATCACTGAGGGAGAAGAAGAAAAATCAAAAAGCATGGAAAACCTATTTGAGGTATAATGGAGGAAAACTTTTCTGGTATTGCTAGAGCTTTACACATCTGGATACAAGAAGGTCATTGAACCCCTGGAAGATTCATGACAAATAGTACATTACCAAGGCACAAAGACATCAGTCTGGCCAAAGTCAAAGTGAAGGAGAAAATCCTGCAAGCTGCAAGATGAAAGTGTGAAGTAACTTACAAAGAAAACCTGTCAGACTAACAGCAGTCTTCTCAGCAGAAACCTTACAACCCAGAGGGACTGGGGCCCCATTTTTAGTATTCATAAATAGAATAACTGTAGCCAAGAGTTTTGTACCCTGAAAAACCAAGTTTCATAAATGAGGGAGAAATAAAGTCTTTCCCAGAGAAGCAAGCACTAAGGGAATTTGTCACCGCTAGATACTCCCTATAAGAAATGCTTAAAGTGCTCTATACATGGAACAGAATAATTGATACCCATGAGTGTAAAAATACCCACAAGTTCAAATTCACAGCTTCCATAAAATAGTAACACAAGGGAGAAAACAAAGCAACTAGGTAACAACCTGATGACCAAAACAGTATCTCACATATCAATACTAAATTGAATATAAACCATCTTAATGCCCCACTTAAAAGATATAGATTGGCTGAATGGATTTAAAAAAACCAGAACCCGAATATATGCTATCTTCAAGAAACCCATTTAACTAGCAAGAGTCTCATAGAGTCAAGGCGGAGGGATAGAAAAAATAGTCCGCACAAATGGAAACCAAAAGCAAGCAAGTAGTAGCTATTCTCATATCAGATAATACAGACTTTAAGTCAACAATGGTAAAAAGGAAAAGACAAAGATGGTCATTATATAATGATAAATTCAATAGGAAGATATAATAATCCTAAATATATATGCACTTAAACAAGAGCTCCCAGATTCATAAAACAAATTCTACTAGATTTAAGGAACAAAATAAACAGTGACATTATTTTAATAGCAGGGGACATCAACATTTCACTGAAAGAACTAGACAGATCATTGAGGCAGAAAACCAACAAAGAAACACTGGACTTAAACAGGACTCTAGAACAAATGGACCCAATAGATATTTACAGAACATTCTACCCAAAAACTGCAGAATATACATTCTTCTTATCAGCACCTGGGACATTTTCCAAAATAGATCATATGTTAGGCCACAAAACAAGCCTCAGCAAATTTAGAAAAATCAAAATTATACCATGTATTCTATTAGAGTAGAGTGGAATAAAACTAGAAACCAATTCCAAGAGGAAGTCTCAAAATTACACAAATACATGGAAATTAAACAATCTCCTGCTGAACAATCCTTGAGTCAATGATGACATCAAGAAAGGAATAAAAAACTTTCTTGAGTTGAATGACAAAGGGGACACAAGCTTCCATAAAACTCTGGGGTACAAACAAAGCAGTGCTAAGAGAGAACTTCATAGTTTTAAATGCCTACATAAAAAAGACAGAAAGATCACAAATTAACAACCTAATATAACACTTCAGAGAACTAGCAAAAGAACAAACCAAACCCAAATAGAGCAGAAGAAGAGAAATAACAAAGATCAGAGCAGAGATAAACAAAGTAGAAACAACAACAACAAAATACAAAGGATCAATGGAACAAAAAGTTGGTTCCTAGAAAAGATAAATAAAATTGATCAATCACTAGTGAGATTAACCAGAAATAGAAAAAAAGGATTAAAATAAGCTTAATCAGAGATGAAAAAAGAGACATTACAGCTGATGCCACAGAAATACAAAATATTATCTGAGACTACTATAAAAATCTATACACAAACAACCTAGAAAATCTAGAGGAAAATGGATAAATTTTTGGAAAGACATGACCGCTCAAGCTTGAATCAGGAAGAAATAGAAATCCTGAACAGACCAAAGTCAAGCAGCAAGACTGAAACAAGAATAACAAATCTCCCAACAAAAAAAGTGCCCAGGACCAGATGTATTCACAGCTGAATTCTACCAGACCTACAAAGAAGAACTGGAACATATCCTACAGAAATTATTCCATAACATCAAGAAGGAGGAATCCTCCCCAACTCATTCTACAAAGCAAGTATCACACAAAGCCAGGAAAGAGTACAACAAAAAAAGAAAACTACAGACCAATATCCATCATGAACATAGATACAAAAATCCTCAACAAAATATTAATACTAGCAAACTGAATTCAACAGCAAATCAAAAAAATAATGCACCATGACCAAGTGGGCTTCATCCCAGGGATGCAAGGATGGTTCAACATATGCAAATCAACAAATATGATCCACCACATAAACAGAATTAAAAACAAAAACCATACGATCATATCAATAGATGGAGAAAAAGCACTTGATAAAATCCACCACCCTTTTATGATATTAATAAAAGCTCTCAACAAACTAGGCACAGAAGAAACATACCTCAAAATAATAAAAGCCATGTAAGACACCCACAGCCAACATCATAATGAATGGGGAAAAGTTGAAAGCATTCCCCCTAAGAACTGGAACAAGACAAGAATGCCCATGGTCACCACTTCTATTGAACATAGTACTAGAAGTCTTAGCCAGAGCAATCAGGCAAGAGAAAGAAATAAAGGGCATCCAAATTGGGAAAGAGGAGGTCAAACTCTCCCTGTTTACTGATGATATGATCTTATATATAGAAAACTCTAATGATTCTACCAAAAGACTCCTAAATTCAGTAAGGTCACAGGTTATAAAATTAATGTACACAAATCAGTAGCATTTCTATACACTAACAACAGTAAAGTTGAGAGTCAAATCAAGATCTCAGTACCATTTACAATATCTGCAAACAAAATAAGATGCCTAGGAATATACTTAACCAAGGAGGTGAAAGATCTCTACAAGGAGAACTATAAAACACTGATGAAAGAAATCATAGATGATACAAAGAAATGGAAAAACATCCAATGCTCATGAATTGGAAGAATGAACATTGTTAAAATTTCCATCCTGCCCAAAGTGATTTACAGATTCAAAGCAATACCCATCAAAATACCAACATCGGCCGGGCCTGGTGGCTCACGCCTGTAATCCTAGCACTTTGGGAGGCCGAGGCGGGCGGATCAC
>VBSM01003176.1:447477-464378 GCA_008086735.1 Cheirogaleus medius | reverse complement strand
AATCTGGAGACATCACATTACCTGACTTCAAATTATACTACAAGGCTATAGTAATGAAAACAGCATTTTACTGGTATAAAGACAGACACATAGACCAGTGGGATAGAATAAAGAACCTAGAAATAAACCCATATAACTATAATCAACTGAGTTTTAACAAAGTAGATAAAAACATACACTGTGGAGAGGGGTTCCTATTCAATAAATGGTGGCAGGAAAATTGGATAGTCACATGCAGAAAAATGAAACAGGATCCCTATCTCTCACCATGTACAAAAATTAAGATGGATTAAAGAATTAAATGTAAGACCTGAAATGATAAAAAAAATTCTAGAAGAAAACATAGGAAAAGCTCCTTTGGACATTGGTGTAAGAAAAGAATTATGAGTAAGACCCCAAAAGCAAATACAGAAACAACAAAAATAAATAAATGGGAGTTAATTAAACTAAAAAGTTTCTGCACAGCAAAAGAAATAATCAACTGAGTAAATAGACAACCTAAAAAATGGGAGAAAATATCCACAAACTATACATGTCAAAGGACTAATATTCAGAATCTACAAAGAAATCAACCAGAAATAAACAAATAACCCCACCAAAAAATGGGCAAAAGACATGAACAAATTTCTTTCAAAAGAAGATAGGACAAATGGCTAACAAATATATGAAAATATGTTCAACATCAATAATCATCAGAGAAATGCAAATTAAAACCACAATTATATGCTACTTTATTCCTGTCAGAATGGCCTTTATTAAAAAGTCAAAAAACAATAGAAGTCGGGGTAGATGTAGTGAAAAGGGAACGCTTATACACTGTCGGTGGAACTGCAAACTAGTACAACCTCTATGGAAAACAATATGGAGATTCCTCAAAGAAATAAAAGTAGACTGACCATTCAATCCAGCAATCCCACTATTGAGTATCTACCTAAAGAAAAAGAAGATATTTTACAAGAAAGACCCGAGTGTTTATTGCAGCACAGTTCACATTTGCAAAGATATGGACTCAACCTAAGTGCCCATCAACTTAGGAGTATATAAACAAAGTGTGGTGTGTGTGTATATATATATATATATACACACACACACACATACATATATGTATATACACATATATATATCATGGAGTACTACTCACTCATAAAAAGGAATGAAATAATATCTCTTGAAGCAACTTGGATGGAACTGGTAACCACTGTCCTAAGTGAAGTATCTCAGAATGGAAAAACAAATACCACATGTTCCCACTTATAAGTGGGAGCTAAACAAGGGGTACATATGGTCATAAAGTGGTATAATGGTCACTGAAAACAAAGAAAGGAGGAGAATGGGAGGGGAATAAGGGATAAAAATCTACCTGTTGGGTACAGTGTACACTATTCTGGTGACAGGTACACTAAAAGCCCTGAATTTAGCATTATACAATTCATCCATGTAACAAACGACACTTGGACCTCCTAAATCTATTGAAATTTAAAAAATGTTTAAACGATTAACAAAAATTTATATTCAAATATGAAAGTAATACCTATAAAGCAATAAGAAAAAAGACAGACAACACAATAGAAAAATAGGACTGGAAGAGAAAAAGATCATATCCAAATGGCCAGTAAATTGGTACATACAACCACTTTTGAAAATTGTATGTTATTATTAAATAACTACCAAAATAGAACAGTTGCATGCCTATGATCCAACAATTCTACTCATAGGCATTTCTAACAGAAATGCGCACATGTGCTTCTCAAAGACATATACAAATGTATTCCTAGCTGGTATTACTAATAGCCCCAAGCTGGCAACAACCCAAACGCCCTTCAGCAGTAGGTTAGATAAATAAATCATGATGTATTTGTATAGTAGAATACTATACAGCAAGCAAAATGGACAAACCACTCTTACATACAATAGTATGGTTCAATTCACAAACATAATATTGGGAGAAAGATATATAAAGTTCAAAAATAGGCCAAATGTAGTTTTAGAAGTTAGAATAGTGGAGGCACAAGGGTGGCTTCTAGGGTGATGTTAATGTTTTTTTTTCTTGTTTTTGTTTTTAAATTAACTTTTAAAAAATAATTTTAACTTTTTATTTCAAAAAATTTTAAACCTATAGAAAAGTTATAATAATAGTATAATGAAAATCCCTATACTCTTTACCTGGATCACCATAGTGTTAATATTTTGCCACATTTGACACATCTCTTTCTATTTATACATATGCATATACATGTTTTTTTCTGAATCATTAGAAAGTTAGTTGAAGACATCCCGACACCCCTACATATTTCATTATGTATCTTCTAAGAACAAAATATTCTCCTACACAACCACAATATACTCAAGAAGTTTATAAATGGTACAATTGTCTATTATGCAATCCATATTCTATATTTCTCAGTTATTCCAATAATGTCATTGATGGTTGTCTTATTTCAATACAGGGTCAATCAAGGCTCATATATTATATAGGGTTGTCATGTGTTTTGGGGTCACTTTAACCTAGAATAGTTCTGTAGCCTTCTACTTTCTTTCATAAAATCGACATTTTTGAGACGTCCAGGCTAGTTGTATTGCGGAATGTCACTACGTTCAAGATTCGACAGCGTGGCTGGATCTCACAAACATAGCATTGGGAATAAGAGTATATGTAAAGTTCAAAAATAGGCCAAATGTATGTTAAAAGTTAGCATAGTGGTTACTTTTGAGGAAGGATTTGTCTGATTGTCTCCTCATTGTTTAAAGTTCAGTATTTTGGCAAAATTAGAGGTGATATATCTTTCTCAGTGCATTCCATCAGAAAGCAGGGACGTCAGTTTGTCCTGCTACTGGTGAAGTCGAATTTTATTATTAACTTAACTGGTGTTTGAAAGAGTTTTCTACATCTTGTTCCCAAACAATTTTCACCTAACAAAGTTAGCATCCGTCAATGATTCTTACCCAAATCAGTTATTACGATGCTGGTTATAAAGTGGTGATTTTATATTTCTGTCATTCCATCTACATTAATTAGTTGACCTTTTTAAAGAAGAGCTTTTCTTTCTTTCTCCACCTTAAATAAAAAAAGAAATTTATTATTATAATATGGATTTGTGGACTCTTTAATCAGCTATAATACCTTCCTCTCTTTATTTGTTGTGGTGCCCAAATTGTCCCAAATTTAGCTAGGAGTGATTCTCTTCAGCCTTGCTCCAATGTTCCATTGACACGTCCATTTTAAAGAGCTGTCTTACTTTCTAGCATGAGATGTTCCATCTTCACCTTGTAGGTTTCCTGCCCAGCCCTGGAATCAGCCATTTCTCCAGGGGATCCTTCATTTTGTTAAATGATATTTAATCCCAAGATAGAAGCATTAGGACTGTTCATTGCAACTGAATGGGTGTTTCCAGCCCCTTTCCAAAGACAGGGTTAGGAAATGCGTGTGTGTGAGTATGTGTATTCACACTGCTGCTTACAATTCCAGTTCAGCACCACCGTTTTTCCTTGCCCTGCTCCATTCCATGTTTATATCTCCTGTGTCCCACAAGTAGGACCCTAGTTCACCAAAATATCAAGTTCACTATCTCATTGTAGTTCAATCTCTCTCTTTTTTTCCTTAGATTATATGTCACTGAGGTTTTTTAATTCTTTGTGGTCATGTTATCCATGTAATTACCATTAGGTTTATTGTTTTTGTTTGTATTTGTATTTAGGTTTATCTTCTCATACTTGTTGCTTTATTTTTTGGAAATGTAAAACATTAAAATAATTTAAAAGTCAAGGCTATATATGTATACTTTGAGAAGAAGAGCCACCCTCTACTCCATCTCTTTCATTTCATTTTCATCTACTCCTGAGCAAAGCTCTAGTTCTTGTTCTAGCCTATGTTTTAATGTCTATAGTGTTCTTGATCTGGATGTGAGGTTACAGAAGTGGATTCATTTCTCAGGCATAAAGCTGAACATTTATGACTTGGCAAATTTGTATGTTTCATACATGAATGAAAAAGTTAGAAAAATACACAGTAAGATGTGTTAGTCAGTGTTCGGTCAGGGAAGTGGAATCACTATAAGTGCTATTGAATAAGGGAATTATTACAGGAATAAGACCTTGCACAATTACAGGATGAACTAGGAGAAGTAACAGTCCAAAAGGGGAAGACGGAGGATCAAAGAACAGTCACTAACCAGACTTCCTATTGCACAACAGGTGGACAAGCTGAGATTGCAGGAGACCCTGGGAAGCCAAGCACATCTAGCTACTGGAGTGGGGCCACGTGGGGGGCTGCAGAAAAACTTGCTAGAAAGTTACCACTTCTGCTTAGCCCTCACTTCTGTAGGTCCTCAGCCAAGTATCTATGGGTGGTATTGGGGCTACTGCTGATGGGCTGGGCTGGCAGTTGGGAAGAAGAGCTGGACATAGAATGAGGGAGAGCAGGATGAGCAGGGATCTGTTGGTATCTGTGTCTGTGTGTTTCACAACATCCAACAACAACAACTTTCAGAAAGCAATGGCTGCTGCTTCACCTCCACCTCCCAAGTACCACTCGAATTCTTCTTTTGTCCAACTTTAACCTGAATCTAGATTAGGAAATGATTCTGAGAAAGTAGTTCCAGCTATACCAAATCGACACAGTACAAACGGCCACATAAGAGGTGCTGAGGGTCTTAGAGCAGTGAGTGTGGACATGGAGAAAAGGGGAAAGATTAAGGAGACATGCATGAGTTAGAATTGACTGTATTAGCTAATTAATTAGATAGGAAGAATGAAGGAAAGGGAAACCTAAGATGACTCTCAGACTCTGACTTAGACAACTGGTTTTATTTTATTTTTTAAATTAATACATGGTAGATGGACATATTTTCAGGATACATGTGAGAATTTAATACCTTCATATAATTTGTAAAGATCAAATCAGTGTAATTGAGATATCCATAAGCTTATATGTTTTTCTTTATGGTAGAAAAATTCGAATTATTCTCTTCTAGCTATTTTGAAATATACAATAGATCAGGTGTCCTCAAACTTTTTAAACAGGAGGCCAGTTCACTGTCCCTCAGACTGTTGGAGAGTGCGCACTGTGGGCCCGGGACGAGTTGGCTGCTAAGCAGGACAGGCAGCGGCGGCAAAAACACCCAGCGGGCTGGATAAATGTCCTCGGCGGGCCGCAGTTTGAGGACGCCTGCAATAGATTATTGTAAACTATAGTCACCCGACTGATCTATAAAACACTACACCTTATTTCTTCTATTAAACTGTGTATTTGTACTCATTAATCAACCTCTCTTCATCTCTCTCCTCCCTACCCCTCCTTGTTTCTGGTAACCACCATCCTACCTCTATCTTCATGAGATCCGCTTTTTTAGCTCCAAATGAGTGCAATATTTGTCTTTCTGTGTTTGGTTTATTTCACTTGATGTAATGACCTCCAGTTCTATCCATGTTGCTGCAAATGACAAAATTTCATTTGTTTTTATGGTTCGATAATATTTCGTTGTGTATATATACCACATTTTCTTTATCCATTCATCCACTGATAGGCCCTTAGGTTGATTACATATTTTGGCTATTGTAAATCGTGCTGCAGTAAACATGGGAGTGTCAATATTGCCTCAAAATATTGATTTCTATTGATTTACTCTCTTTTGGATATATACCCAGTAGTGGAATTGCTAGGGCTTATGGTAGTTCTATTTTTAGGTTTTTTTGTGGAACCACACTGTTTTCCATACTGTTTTCCTTAGTGATTATACTAATTTGAATTCCTACCAACAATGTACGAGGGTGCTCCTTTCTCCACATCCTTGTCAGTATCCACTATTTATTTGTTTGGGTTTTTTTCTGAGTTGTTTGATTCTGGTTATTAGTCTCTTGTCAGATGGATAGTTTGAAAATATTTTCTCCCATTCTGGGGGTTGCCTCTTCACTTTGTTGATTGTTTCCTCTGCTGTGCAGAAGCTTTTTAGCTTGACATAATCCCATTTGCCTCTTTTTGCTTTGGTTGCATGTGCTTTTGAGGTGTTACACGAAAATCTTTGCCCATACCAATTTCCTGGAGCATTCTCCCAATGTTTTCTTCTAGTAGTTCCATAGTTTCAGGTCTTAGATTTAATTCTCAGATCCATTCTGATTTGATTTTTGTATATGGTGAGAGACAGGGATCTAGTTTTATTCTTCTGGTTATGGTTATTAAGTTTTCTCAGCACCGTTTATTGAAGAGACTGTTCTTTTTCCATTATTTGTTCTTGGCACCTTTGTTGAAAATGAGATGGCTGTAAATGCATAGATTTATATTTGCATTCTTTATTCTGTTCCATTGGTCTTCATGTCTGTTTTTATGCCAATACCATGCTGTTTTGGTTACTACAGCTTTGTAGTATATTTTGAAGTCTAGTAGTGTGATGCCTCCAGCTTTGTTCTTTTTGCTCAGGATTGCTTTGGCCATTCAGGGTTTTTTGTGGTTCCATGTAAATTTTAGGATGTTTTTTCTTATTTTTGTGAAGAATGTCATTGGTATTTTAGTAGAGATTGCATCAAATCTGTAAATTGCTTTGGGTAGTGTTGTCATTTTAACAATATTAATTCTTATAATCAATGAGCATGGACTATTTCTAATATTTGTGTCCTCTTCAATTACTTTCATCTGTGTTTTATAGTTTTCCTTGTATAGATCTTTCATTTTGGTTAAATTGATTCCCAGGTGTTTTACATTCTTTGTAACTATTGTAAATGGGATTGCTTTCCTGATTTCTTTTTAGATTGTTTGCTGTTGGAATATATAAATGGTACTAATTTTTGTCTGTTGATTTTGTGTCCTGCAATTTTCCTGAATTCATTTATTAGTTCTAACTGTTTTTTGTTGGAGTCTTTAGGTTTTTCTAAGTATAAGATCATGTCATCTGGACTACACAGGACACACAGAGTGATACAATGGACATTTGAGACTCCAAAGAGGGGTAAGAGGTGTGAGGGATGAAAAATTACCTATGAGATATAATGTACACTATTTGGGTGATGTTTACACTAAAAGCCCAGACTTAACCACAGCATAATACATATACATATATAAAACAATTCAACTTGTACCCCATAAATATATTAACATTTTTAAGAAAGGAAAAAATCATGTGATCTGTGAAAAAGGCTAATTTGACTTCTTCCTTTATGATTTGGATGCCCTTTGTTTCTTTCACATGTCTAATTGCTCTGGCCAGGACTTCCAGTATTATGTTGAATAAAAGTGATGAAAATGGACATCTTTGTTTTGGTCCAGATCTTAGATAAACAGCTTTCAATTTTTCCCTATTCAGTATGGTTTTAGATGTGGGTTTTTAATATGTGTTTTTTATTATTTTGAGTTATATTCCTTCTATAGCCAGTTTGTTGAGAGTTTTTATCATAAAGTAATGTTAAATTTTATTCAATGTTTTTTCAGCATTTATTGAAATGATCATATGGTTTTGTTCTTAGTTATGTTAGTATTATGTATCATGTTTATTGATTTGTGTATGTTGAATTATTTTTGCATCCCTGGGATAAATCCCACTTGATTATAGTGAATGATCTTTTTAATGTCTTGTTGAATTTGGTTTGCTAGTATTTGGTTGAGGAGTTTTGCATCCATGTTCATCAGTAATATTGGCCTATAGTTTTCTTTTTTGTTGTGTCTTTATCTGGTTTTGGTATCAGGGTAATGCTGACCTCACAGAATGAGTTTGTAAATTCCCTCCTCTTTAATTTTTTTTTTTTGAAGACTATGAGTAAAATTTGTATTAGTCCAATCTGGTAGAATTCAGCACTGAAACTATCAGGTACTGAGATTTTCTTTGATGGAAAACTTTTTATTATGACTTCAATCTCACTACTGATCTGTTCAGGTTTCCTATTTCTTTGTGATTCAATCTTGATAGGTTGTATGTGTCCAGGAATTTGTCCATTTCTTTTAGGTTTTCCAATTTTGGGGCATATACTTGTTTGTTTTAGTCCTTAATGATTCTTTGTATTTTTACAGCCTCAATTGTTCTGTCTTCTTTTTTGTTTCTGATTTTATTTGGGTCTTCCCTTCTTTTTTATTAGGCTAGCTCAAAATTTGTTGATTTTGTTTATCTTTTCAAAAGAACAACTTTGTTAATTGATCTGTATTTTTGGTCTCAATTTTACTTCTGCTCTGATCTTTATTATGTCTTTCCTTCTCCTAATTTTGGGCTTCATTTGTTCTTGCTTTTATAGTTCCTTGAGGTGCATCATTAGGTTCTTTATTTGAAGTATTTCTACTTTTTTGATATAGTTGATTATTGCTATAAACTTCCCTCTTAGAAAAGAGGGAAGCTTAGAAAAGCTTTCCATAGTTTTGCTGTATCCCATAGATTTTGGTATGCTGCATTTCCATTTTCATTTATTTTAAGATTTTTTATTTCAGCATATTATGGGGGTACAAATGTTTAGGTTACATGTCTTGCTTTCCCCCCTACCCTCTAGAGTCAGAGTATTTCAAGAAATTTTTACCATTGCTTCTTAATCTACTCATTGACCTATTGGTCATTCAGGAGCATGTTGTCTAATTTTTACATGTGTGTGTGTAGTTTCTGAGGTTTCTCTTGTTATTAATTTCCAGTTTTATTCCATTATGATCAGAAAAGATACTTGATATGATTTCTAGTTTTTTAATTTGTTGAGACTTGTTTTGTGGTCTAAGATATGATCTATTCTAGAGAATGTTCCATGTGTTGATGAAAATAATGTTATTCTGCAGCAGTTGGGTGAAATGCTCTATAAATGTCTGTTAGGCCTATTTGGTCTAGTGTGTAAATGGCATTTAAAGATTTTTTTCAATGTCTAATTATTCATTGCTAGAATACAGAAATACTTGACTTTTGTATATTTATACAAAAATTGACTTTTGTATATTTATTTTGTGTCCTACAACCTTGCCAAACTCACTTGTTAGTTCTAGTAGCTTTTTGTAGATTCCATTAGATTTTCTACATAGATGATCGATTTAAATAACTGTGAATAAGACAGTTTTACTTTTTCCTTTCCAATCTAGATGATTTTTATTTTTTCTTTGCCTAATTGCATTGCCTAGAACAATTGTTCTACAGTGTTGAATAGAAGTGGTGAGAGTAGATATCCTTGCCAATTTCCTCCTTTTAGGTGGAAAGCATTCAGTCTTAATCATTATCTATGATGCAAGCTACAGGTTTTTAATGCATGACTTTTATCAGACTGACAAATTTCCCCTCTCTTCCTAATTTTCTGAGAATTTTCTCAGGAGTGAATATTAGATTTTGTCAAATGATTTTTCTTCATCTGTTTAAATGATCTTTTTTTCCCTTTTTTAGTTTGTTGATGGGGTGAATTACCCTGGTTGATTTTCTAATGTTAAACCAACCTTGCATTCCTGCAATAAACCCCAGTGGTTTATGAAATATTACCCTTTTCGTGTGTTGATGAATTTGTTACATTTCTTAGAATTTTTGCATCTGTGTTTATGAGTGATTTTGGCTTGTAGTTTTCTTAACTTATAAAGCCTTTGTGTAGTTTTGTTATCAGAGTAATAATCATTATTATTCCATTTCTTCTACTTATAGTGCACTGCAGCCTTGAACTCCTGGCTTCAAGCAATCCTCCCACCTCAACCTCCCAGAGTGCTAGGATTACAGGCATGAGCCACCACATCCAGCCTTGAACCTGAAATTTTAACAAACCCTTTGGACAAACCCAAAAAAGAAAGGATGAAGAAACTTTGTGAGCTCTATGCAAAAGTTCCGGGCTTTTACCAAGCACTGTGGCTTTGTTCTTGTCCTTCTTCTGCATGTAATATCCTCACCTTCCCAAGTTTTCTGCATTTCTGTTTTTAGAATCCTCTATTATTATAGGTGGAAGATCTTAGAGACCATCTAGTCATCTAGTCCTGGCCTTCTGTTTTAGAGTTGAACAAACTGAGGCCGACAGAGGTGGAGCTTAATTGCCAGAAGGCCACCCGATAAATCTGGGTGACCAGAACACAGGTCCAGGGCTTCCCCCATATCCCAGCATGTATTCATCAATTGCCCTCTTTCACTCCCTGTCATAGTCGCTGATGGTGTCCCCTTGTATGAGTTTGCTCTGAGCTAAGTTGTCTTGCACTACTCAAGTGCTACTCAGTAAATGTCCTTAAGTTTTACTGTCTTGTGCAGTGTGTCTCCAACTGATTTTAATTTTTTGAGGGTAGGAATCTTATGTTTTTTTCCTTTTGTATCCTACATTATGTCTTGATACAAAGGTCAGTACACACTGGAGTGATTAAAAATAAAACTTGATTGACCAGAAAAAACCCCACTGGCACAATTTGTCATATTAATTAACATAATAAAGACAAAATATATGATCATCTCAATAGGTACAGGAAAATAATTTAGCAAAATTCAATACCAATTTGTGACAAACACAATGATTAGGTATTTCCCCCCAAAGTTTTGGGATAGGAAAAGAATGTCTGCTCTCATCCCTTCTTTTCAACATTTCACTGGAGGTTTTAACCAATGCAATAAGGCAAGAAAAATAAATAAGATGAATATAGATTGAAAAGGGGAAAGTAAAATCATCCTTAGTCTTAGGACAAAATTCAGTACATAGAAAATCCTAAAGAACCCAACAAAAACTATACAAATTTATAAGTAAATTTATCAACATTTCAGGATACAAGTCAATCCACAAAAATCAATTATATTTTTATATACCAACAATAAACAATAGAAATATGAAAATTTGAAAATGTAATTTGCAACAGCATAAAGTATCATAAAACAATTAGGGATAAATTTAACAAAGATATATAAAACATTGGTGAGAAAAATTAAAGAACACCTAAATAAATGGAGATATATGCCATCTTCAGACTGAACAACTCAACATGTTAAAATGTCAATCTATCCCAAATTTATAGATCCAAAATAATCTCCATCAATTTTTAGCCAGAGTTTTAAATTAAAGAATGTATAGGGATATGTAAAGGTCTTAGAATAGCCAAGAGTTTTGAAAAAGAATGACAGAGTTAGAGGACTCATATTGACTGATTTTTAAGATTTACTCTAAAGTGGCAGGAAACAAGAAGTGTGCTATTGGTATAAGAAAAGCAAATATACCAATGGAATACAAGAGAGTTCAAATTTTTGATAAATGCACCAATGAAACTCAATAGTGAAGGCAAATTTTTATTGTTCAGCAAATGGTACTGGAACATCAGATAAAAATAAGCCTTAACCCAACCTTACACCATACACAAAAATAAACTTGAAATGAATCAGTCCTACACAGGAAAGCAAAAACTACAAAGTTTCTAGAAGAAAACATTGAATATCTTTATGATTGTGGTTAGGCAAATGGTTTTGTTTTTTTTTAAATTTTATTACAGCATATTATGGGAGTACAAATGTTTAGGTTACATATATTACCCTTGCCCCACCTGAGTCAGAGCTTCAAGCGTGTCCATCCCCCAAACAGTGCACACTGCACCCATTAGGCGTGTATATATCTATCCCTTCCTCCCCCCTCCCACTTGCCCAACACCTGATGAATGCTATTACTATTACTACATATGCACTTAAGTATTGATCAGTTAATACCAATTTGATGGTGAGTATATGTGGTGCATGTTTTTCTACTCTTTGGATACTTCACTTAGTAGGATGGGTTCCAGCTCTATCCAGGATAATACAAGAAGTGCCATATCACCATTGTTTTTTGTGGATGAGTAGAACTCCATTGTATACATATACCACATTTTATTAATCCATTCATGTATTGATGGGCACTTGGGTTGTTTCCACATCTTTGCAATTGTGAATTCTGCTGCTATAAACATTTTAGTGCAGATGTCTTTTTTATCGAATGTCTTTTGTTCTTTTGGGTAGATGCCCAGTAATGGGATTGCTGGATCAAATGGTAGTTCTACTTGTAGCTCTTTGAGGTATCTCCATATTGCTTTCCACAGAAGCTGTACTAGTTTGCAGTCCCACCAGCAGTGTATGAGTGTTCCTATCTCTCTACATCTATGCCAACATTTATTGTTCTGGGACTTTTGGATAAAGGCCATTCTCACTGGGGATAAGTGATATCTCATTGTGGTTTTGATTTGCATTTCCCTGATGATTAGAGATGTTGAGCATTTTCCCATATGTTTGTTAGCCATTAGTCTATCTTCTTTTGAAAAGTTTCTGTTCATATCTTTTGCTCACTTTTTGATGGGGTTGTTTGATTTTTTCTTGCTGATTTTTCTGAGTTCCATATAGATTCTAGTTATCAGCCCTTTATCGGATATATAACATGTGAATATTTACTCCCATTCTCTAGGTTGTCTGTTTGCTCTCATGATAGTTTCCTTGGCTGTGCAGAAGCTTTTTCATTTAATCAGGTTCCATTTATTTATTTTTGTTGTTGCTGTTATTGCCTTTGGGGTCTTCTTCATAAATTCTTTGCCTAGACCAATGTATAAGAGTTTCTCCAGTATTTTCTTCTAGAATTATTATAGTTTCATACCTTAGGCTTAAGTCTGTTATCCACCATGAGTTGATTTTTGTGAGAGGTGAAAGGTGCGGATCCTGTTTCAGTCTTCTACATGTGGCTATCCAGTTTTCTCAGCACCATTTATTGAATAAGGATTCTTTTCCCCAGTGTAGGTTTTTGTCTGGTTTGTCAAAGATTAGATGGCTATATGAGGATGGTTTTATATCTTGGTTCTTAGTTCTGTTCCATTGGTCTATGTCTCTGTTCTTGTGCCAATACCATGCTGTTACAGTTACTATAGCCTTGTAGTATAGCTTGAAGTCCGGTAAATTGATGCCTCTCAATCTGTTCTTTTTGCTTAAGATTGCTTTTTCTATACAGGGTCATCTCTGGTTCCATACGAAGTGTAGAATTATTTTTTCTAGGTCTGTGAAAAATGATGTTGGTATTTTAATAGGGATTGCATTGAATCTGTAGATCACTTTGGGTAGTATAGAAATTTTAACAATGTTGATTCTGCCAACCCACAAGCATGGTATGGTTTTCCACCATCCTCTGCTATTTCCTTCCTCTGTGTTTTATAGTTCTCTCTGTAGAGGTCTTTTACCTCCTTAGTTAAATATATTCCTAGGTATTTTACTTTCTTTGTTGCTATTGTGAAGGGTATTGAGCCTTTGATTTGGTTCTCAGTTTGACTGTTGTTGGTGTATAGGAATGCTACTGATTTCTGTACATTGATTTTGTAACTTGAGACTTTGCTGTATTTGTTTATCAATTCCAGTAGTCTCATGGCAGAATCTTTGGGGTTTTCTAGGTATAAGATCATATCGTCAGCAAAGAGCAATAGTTTGACCTCTTCTGCCCCTATTTGGATGCTCTTGATTTCTTTCTGTTGTCTGACTGCTCTGGCTAGGACTTCTAGCACTATGTTGAATAGAAGCAGTGATATAAAGGGCAACCTTGTCCGGTTCCAGTTCTAAGTGGGAATGCTTTCAATTTTTCCCCATTCAGTATGATGTTGACTGTGGGTCTGTCACATATGGCTTGTATCATTTGTAGGTAAGTCCCATCTATGCCTATTTTGTTAAGCGTTCTTATCATACAAGGGTATTGAATTTTGTCAAATGCTTTTTCCGTGTCTATTGAGAGGATCATATGGTCTTTGTTTTTGCTTCTTTTTATGTGGTGAATTACATTTATAGATTTGCATATGTTGAACCATCCCTGCATCTCTGGCATGAAGCCCACTTGGTCCTGATGGATTATTTTTTTGATAAGCACCTGAATTCAGTTTGCTAGGATTTTGTTGAGAATTTTTGCATCTATATTCATAAGGGATACTGGTCTGTAGTCTTTTTTTGTTGAGTCTCTTCCTGGTTTTGGTATGAGGGTGATGTTGGTTTCATAAAATGTGTTGGGGAGGATTCCTTCCTTTTCAATGTTGTGGAATAATTTCTGCAGGATAGGCACCAGTTCATATTTGTAGGTCTGGTAAAATTTGGGTATGAAACCATCTGGTTTGGGACTTTTCTTTTTAGGAAGGTATTTTTTATTGCTGTTTCAATTTCAGTACTTGATATTGGTATGTTCAGGAATTCTATTTCTTCCTGATTGAGCTTAGGGAGGCTGTGTGTTTCTATTAATTTGTCCATTTTCTCCACATTTTCCAGTTTATGTGCATATAGGTTTTATACTATTCATAGGTGATATTTTGTATTTCCGTGGCATCAGTTGTAATTTCTCCTTTTTCATTCCTGATGAAGCTTATTAAAATTCTTTCTTTTCTGCTTCTCATTAATCTAGCTAGAGGCATGTCAATTTTGTTTATTTTTTAAAGAACCAACTTTTTGTTTTATTAATCTTCCATATAGTTTTTTTGTTATCAATTTCACTTAGTTCTGCTCTGATCTTGGTCATTTCTTTTTTCTGCTGGGTTTGGGGTCGGTTTGCTCATCCTTTTCCAGTTTTTTGAGATGATTCATTAGATTGTTTATTTTGATCTTCTGTCTTTTGGATGTAGGCATTTATGGATATACATTTTCCTCTCAGGACTGCTTTAGCTGTGTCCCACAGATTTTGATAACTTGTGTCTCCTTTATCATTTAGTTCAAAGTATCTTTTGATTTCCTCCTAAATGAAATAATCGTCCAGCAGAAGGTTGTTTAGTTTCCATGACTTTGTGTAGAGATGAGTGTTTCTGTTGGAGTTGATTTCTAATCTTATTCCACTGTGGTCTGAGAATACGCATGGTATAATTTGTACTTAAAAAAATTTTTTTTGAGACACGCTCGGCCTAGGATATGGTCAGTCTTAGAGAATGTCCCATGAGCTGATGAGAAAAATGTATATTCAGCGGTTTTTGGGTAGAATGTTCTGTAAATGTCAGTCAGGCCCATTTGTTCTAAAATTCTATTTAAGTCCATTGTTTCTTTGTTTATTTTCTGTTTTGAGGATCTGTCCTGTTCTGTCAGAGGAGTGTTGAAGTCTCTGGCCATTATGGTGTTTATCTTTTTGTTTAGATCAAGTGGGATTTGCTTTATGAATCTGGGTACACCTGAGTTAGATGCATAAATATTTAGAATTGTTATGTCTTCTTGTTGAATTGTACCCTTCACCATTATAGAGTACCCCACTTTGTCTTTCATCACTTTTGTTGATTTGAAGACTAAGTTATCTGAAATCAGAACCACCACTCCAGCTTTCTTTTGGCTTCCATCTGCTTGAAATATTGTTTTTGATCCCTTCACCTTGAGTCTGAATGCATCCTTGTGGGTTAGATATGTTTCCTAAAGATAGTAGTTACTTGGCTTGTGTGTATTTATCCATTCACTCAGCCTATGTCTCTTTAGTGGGCAGTTCAAGCCATTCACATTTATAGAGAGAATTGATAAGTGGGGTAGATTTCTGTTCATCCTGTTGAATTGAACTTTGTTGCTTTTTCTCTCTTGATCCATTGTGGTATTTGGCCTTTGACATTTAGCTTTTGGATGATTTTACATTCGTGAGTGTGTACTGTGCTGATCCATGTTTAATACTGTTTTGAGTACTTCCTGGAGGGCAGGTCTTGTCTTGATGAATTCCCTCAGTCTTTGCTTGTCTGCTTGTCTTCTCCTTCCTATACAAAACTTAGTTTTATGGGGTATAAGAATCTAGGCTGGACATTATTCTGTTTGAGAAGAGTGAGAATGGGGGCCCAGGGTCTTCTTGCTTGTAAAGTCTCAGTTGAAAAGTCTGATGTTATTCTGATGGGTTTTCATTTGTAGGTTACCTGCTTCTTTCACCTTACAGCTTGTAGGAGGGCCTCTTTGGTGGTTATTTTGGTCAGTCTGATGACTGTATGCCGTGGTGTCTTCCTGTTTACGTTGAATCTCCCAGGAGTCCTTTGAGGTTCTTGTACCTGGATATCTAGATTTTTAGCAAGGCCTGGGAAATTTTCCTCCATTATATCCCCAGATAGCTTATCCAATCCTTGTGTATTTTCTTTTAAACCCTCATGGTTGTCTATGATTCTGATGTTAGGCCTCTTTACATAATTCCACATTTCTTGTGGGCTTTGCTCTTTTCCATATTTCTCTATCTCTGTGACTGACTTATTTAATTGAAAGGTGTTATCTTCAATCCCTTTTCTTCTGTTTGATCTACCCTGTTCTTGAGGATTTCTACTGTGTTTGGTAATTCCTTGAATAAATTCTTCATTTCCAGAAGTTTGGTTTGGTTTTTCTTTTCTTTTTTTTTTTTTTGTTTTTCTTTAATATTTCAATTTTTTTCAGTGAATTTTTCTTCTAAGTCCTGGATTTTTTTGTGTGTGTGTGTATGGTTTATTTGTGTTGGTTGTCCATTTTTTTCTTGCATATCATTGAGTTTTCTTACAATCCAGGTTCAAAATTCTTCTTCTGTTAATTTGGTGTTCTGAATTTGGTTGCTGTTCATTGCTAGAGAGCTGGTGTTCCCCTTTGTGGGTGTGCTTTCCATTTGATTCTTGATACTTCCAGAGTTCTTTTGCCGATTCCTTCCCATCTGGATCAGCTGTTGCTTCTTACCTTTAGATTTTCCTTTGAATAATGACACACCTTGTTTAGTCTCTGAGCCAGTAGGTGGTGTTTGTGGGTGACATTCAACCAAACCCTGTATGATGAGTCAGTAGATGCCCTTAAAGGGTATGCAGAATTACCTCCCTGTCAGTAGGTGGTGCTTGCTGGGAGGAGCAGGCTGCAGTTTTGTTTTTGGGTCCTGTAACCAGCTCTTGTTCCTCTGGAGAGTCAGTATTGTGCTTCAGTTGGTGGGTGGTGCCCTTGGACTTCCAGGTGTGTCCTTATTCTCCACCTCAGTGGAGGCAGGTGGGAGAGTGAGTCTGGGCAGAGCTGGGTTGGGTGAGCCTACCCTCAAGCACCACAAATGCTGTTATCAGGGGTCAAAGGTCTGTTCTCTGCTTC
>VBSM01003176.1:413776-447377 GCA_008086735.1 Cheirogaleus medius | reverse complement strand
TTGTCTGCTTGTTTATTTTTTTTTTTACTTTCTTCTAAAATCTGTCTTTCTTGCAGTGACACACTCTGGCTGGCAGTTTTTCTCATCCACCATTTTCCCTAAGCCTGTAGGCAAATAGTTTTAGAGGACACAGACAGCACTGATCAGACAGATAGACAGATAGATAAATGATAAACTGGACTTTATTGGGATTAAAAACTTACTCTCCAAAATAAAATATTAAAAAATTAAAGTGTAAATTATAGATTGGGAGAAAAAAATCATAGTATGTGTATCTGACAAAAGACCTATACCCAGAGTATGTAACTATATAACATATATATTTCATATATATAGTTACATAAGTATGTATATATACACACAGTATATTTATATATAGTATACCTATGCTGTATGTGTATATAAGAGATATACCAATATATCCCATATATATAGAGAGGCATGTAGGAATACACACACACACACACACACACACATGGACATGCACATAGCAGCAGCAGCAGCCCAATTTATCTGGAAAATGGGAACTAGAATATTTTTCTTATAGGTTATGAGGATAAATAAGATGTGAAATTGCTTTGTAAATAAGAAATTACTGGATAAATACTAGCTACCAGAATTATGTGCTGTTGGGAACTGGAAGGCTGAGTCTGTTCATACTAGGGGACCACAAGGACCTTAGGGAAAGGAAATATTCCCACAGAAAATAGGACATTCTAATATCAGTCATATGAGACAAGAGACACAGTAAACGGGACACAGAATGAAAATTGGAGGAACTGGGTGAGGAGCAAAACACCAGTCTGCAGAATTCATGGAAGACATTTGGCAGGGCTTCTTATTGAGAAGCTCATGGAATTCTATATGTGCAAGGTTTCCTTCTATGCATGTTGTTGGAGGAGGGGAGATGCATGTTTGTAATGTATTTATTAACAGGGAGCAGACGGGATTTTAAAGACCAGGTCTCACAGCTAAAAACCAAGCTAGCACCATGGACTTTCACTATCAGATGCTGGACCTGAGCCGCAGAGCCGGGAATAGTGACAGGGCTCCCTGACACACCGCTGCTACTGGAGATTCCAGACATGTCTCCCTGCATTCATTCGTCTGTCCCCTCCTCCTCAATCTCCCTACCTTGGGGCCCTCTCTGCCCTAGCACTTAGAGAGGCTTGGAGCTCTGCAGTCAGAAGGAATCTTCCCCTACAGTGGGTCTTACGGCCTCCTTATTCCCAGCAGGTGACTGAGGCCCACACTGCTCAAGCCATCAGCCGAAATTCCCATGACAGTTCAACAGCAGAGCTGGCACGCCAGCCCACGTGTCCCAACTGCAGTCTGCGGCTTTTTCCTTTCTGAAACACTCAAACTGACCACCCTATCCTGCTTGTGTAAGGGACTGACCGGCAATTTAAGGGCTAAGGAAAACTTTTATAATAGCAGCTGCTCCTTGGGGAGGGTGTCTGGAGCTTCTTGTTCAGCAGGCTGAAGAAAGATGTCTGGACCTTCCTTCCTGTTGTACCACATGCAGCCAGGAGGCAACGTTGAGTAACAAAATGTATCTGTGAACAAGAAAGTTCACAGGACAAGAAAGTGACTGTAGGACAAGCTGATGTCTACCCAGCATCCTTCGAGGTAGTCACCACTGAGTCAGTTTGTAGTGGGGCCAGCCTCCTGGTCTGACAAGAATAACAGATGGACTTATTTGGGGGGTGGTGCATGTGGCTACACAGGTGAAAGGTATTTATTCAAGAAAGCTGGTACATATGGGGGTGTAGCTCAAGGGTAAGGCATTTGGCTGCAGGTCAAGCAGTCCCTGGTTCAAATCCAGGGATTTCTCTTTTTTCTCTCAGCTTTTACAACCCAACCTTGGTGTGGAATTCCACCTTGATTTCCCTGTCAGGATACAGAGTCCACCTGGAAGGAAGAAAGGACCCAGGTCTGTTTGGGTCAACCATGGAACATGGATTGTTTCAAACTGTCTTCCCTGTGTTGACTTCATTCTACCTCCTTGGCCTCTGCAGGCTTGTGCATTTCATCTTTTAGTGTGGAAGTACTGCCTCCCCAGCTCAATCACCGTCTGTGGCAGAGACCGTCAAGCCTTTAAATTCAATCTCCCTTTCAAAGTGGGTGGGGAGAGGGATTTTCCAATTGCTCCCACTGTCCTGTGTGTGTGTGTGTGTGTGTGTGTATTTGTGTGACCCTCCAAAGCAAAGTTGGCAGAATTTTGTGATGATTTGTATGAGGTGTAGGAAAGATCCACAAGACACAGAGGCTGTTGGTGACTGGACATTGTGAGCAAATCCAGTGGAGCAGTGAGTGCAGTAACCTGACTGGGTTGAAGAAAGAACGGAAGGAGTGGAATTGTAGACTGTGGGTAGACACGCTTCTTTCAAGGAGTTTTTCTATAAAAGGAAGCAGAGAAATGTAGTAGTAGTCAGGGAGAAGCCAGGGCTTGGAGAAGTTTGCTGTTGAGAGAAATAATGAGAAAATGTTTATACAATAATGGTACTGGAGAGGGGGAAGAAAATTAATGACACAAAAGCAAGAGGGTTAATAGCAAAAAGACAATTCAATTAAAAAATGATAAAGGATTTGAATAGACATTTCTCCAAAGTAGATATACAAATGTCCAACAAGCACATGAGAAGATGCTCAACATCATTAGTTATTAGAGAAATACAAAGTAAACCCACAGTGAGACACCACTTCACATTCACTATGACAAGTAAGGACACTGTGCATTGCTGGTGGGAGTGTAAAATGGTGCTGTCACTATGGAAAATTGTTTGGCAGTTCCTCAAAGAGTTAAACACAGACTTACCACATGTCCCAGCACCCCCTCTTCTAGGTATAATGTAAAAGAGTTGAAAATAGGGACTCAATCAAATACTGACTTGTGAATGCTCAGGGCAGCACTACTCACTGTAGCCAAAAGGTGGAGACCAGCCAAATAAATGTCCATCCGTGAATGAATGAATACACAGCTGTGGTACATACACGCAATGGAGTATTACTCAGCCCTAAAAAGGAATGAAGTACTCACACGTGCCACCATGTGGGTGAAACCTGAAAACATCATGCTAAGGAAGAAAAGCCAGACACACAGAAATCACATATTGTATGATTTCTTTTATGTGCAATATCCAGAATAGGTAAATCCATAGAGACAAAAGGCAGATTAATACTTTCCCGGAGATAGGAGGAGGGAGAACGGGAATTAATTAAGTAATTAATAGGTATAAGGTGTTCTTCTGGGATGATGAAAACGTTTTGAAACTAGAGAGAGGTGGTGATTGCGCGACATTGTGAGTGCACTAAATGCCACCGAATTGTACACTTGAAAATGATTGTTTGTTATGTGAATTTCATCCACTACAAGAAAAGAGGGAGAGGGTTACTGAATAGTTATCTCTGACCAGGCCAGAGAAGTGAGGATGTGGCATACAAGTGGGGGATTGGCCTTGGCGAGGAACACAGACCGTTCACCCATGGTGACCGAGGGGGTGGCAGGGTGGATGGGCTCAGACCTGGGAAAGTGGGTGGATGATGTCCTGGTAGAGGCCCATGGATGGCTTCTCGTATTGTCTCTATTTCCTCAGTGAAGTCGGAAGCAAGTTGACGATGGGAGAGGAGCTGTTGGGGGTTTGGAGAGACGAGAAAGCATGAAATATTCATCTAAGAGAGTCGGAAAGTCACTGGACCAGCGACTGACTAGCAGGCAGCAGGAAGAGCCTACGTGAGCTTGCTGGTCATGAGTCTGAAGTGAGAACAGTCAATGCCGTTGTGTTTTGCTCCAGCCACAATGGGTTGGCAAGTGTGGGTGCACAGCGGGTGGAGAGACTGACTAACCAGGGTTGATTTATTGCCAGGCACATACAATAAAAGACAAAGACATTGAGGGAGTATGCAAGTAAGTGGTTATGATGAGGTATGATGGCATCTGAACTGAACAAAGAACTGAAAAGCATGAGTGGAGAGGGACAGAGATGGGGCAGTGCACAGGTGTGGGTGTTGCAACACAGGTGAAATGGTATTTATTAGACACTGCTAGAAGCTGAGGGGGTATAGCTCAGGGGTAGAGCATTTGACTGCAGATCAAGAGGTCCCTGGTTCAAATCCAGGTGCCCCCTGGAGCTCATTTTTAGTACCCTGACACACACCAAATGGCACCTTCAGAATGCCTCATGTCATCTGGCAGATTGAGAAGAAGTTGGTGGGAAGGAATCAGAGAGTGGGTGGGAAAGAATCTAGTCCTCTCCTGGGCTGGGGCAATGCAAAGTCCCAGAACTACTATAGAAACGTGGCTCTAGCCATGAGCATGTTATTAAGGTGATGTGTGCACTCAGGCAGGCCTTTTATTACAGTCTTCTTTTTCCTTTTCTTTCAGGCATATAATATGCAGGTGCAGACCAAAGTCAAAAGTTGCCAAATGTGTCTGAGCACCAGAATTACCTGGGAGTGTGATTAAATATACAGATTTTCTGGGTCCCATCTCCAGAGATGCTGATTTGTTAGGTGAGACAGACACTCACACGAGTGAAGTGAAACAACCTTACTCCTCAGAGGTGGGCAGCAAGGGACAACAGAAGCCAGGATGTACGTTGAGCTGGTCCCCCAAGGCTCAGGAAAGCCATCCAGGGCAGACAGAATCTCGACTGCGTGTGCCCTACTTCACACCACAGCTGGGGGACCCAGAAATCCCTTCACTCCTGGTTTTCTGCCCCAGGGATGTTGCAATCACTGGACTAAAGCATCGCAGGACATCCTGTTCTACGAGGGACAGAGCAGAGCTCAGGTTGTTCCTGACAGTTTCTTCTTATCTTGGGATGTCCATTCCCAGTACTTTCAACAGTTATTCTGAGAACTACAAGCAAGAAAAGGGGAGCCCTGGCTGGGCCAAGGCCATCCAGGGACAGTCCTGTACCTCTGTGCTGGGCCATTCTAACAGCCTTTCTAGGATAACTCCAGTGGCCTTCCAACCTGATGCCTCTGCCACTGAGGACAGGAGAGGCACCAGGGCTGGGCTGCCAGGGGGAGGAGTTCTGGCCTGGGGGAAGGGGAGGGAGAGCAGGACTGGGTGTAGCCTGCAGTGGGGCTGTCCCCACCAGCCAGCCAGGAAGAAACCCAGGTGTTGATGAGGCTGCACGGGGCTTATTAGAAACAGTTACAAGAGAGGGGTGCGGCTGAGGGTACAGCATTTGCCGGCAGGTCAAGTAGTGCCCGGGTCAAACCCACGCACCTCCCACCCTCCTGCAGTTTTTCACTTACTGAACAAATACATGCATTTTCACCTCTGGGTTCTGTGGACTGGAGTCTTCCTGCAAGGAAAGAAGAGAGGACAATCTAGAGCTTTGTGTAACAGCCCCTAGATTCCTGCAGCCCCAGGCTGACGCTCTCCCCTCATTAACTCTATTCTCAGAGCCTGGCAGCTTGCGGTCCCCACGGCCTCTGATCCCCTCGAGGGGGATCTGGACTCCTCTTGAACCCTCACCCCCAGGGGCTGCCTAACATGGGAGCAGCCCCTGGGGGTGAGGAGCAGGCGGTGCTTCTGGAGCAGCACCTGGAGCAGGTGGCCGCCGTGCTCTGCTCTGCGCTGCGCCGGCAAGGTCTGTGCGGAGTGAAGGGGGCAGCGAGGACGGCTCCTGAACAGCTCGACTGCCAGGACGTGGCGGTTACACGTGGGGCCTACGGGCCACGTTCAGTCAGGAGGCCCCGTGCCATCCCCTGGGGCTGTTTCCCTGCCCAGAGCTCACACGTGGACCCCATCATCCGCTCGGTAAGGGGAGCACCGGAAATGCACCCGGGACGTCTATTTCCGGTGGGAGCAGCGGAGACCCCCGGTGCCCAGGGGCTGAGGGAGCTGCAGTGTTTTCTCAGGGAGGTGAACAAGGTGAGCGGCTCACTGCCGACCGAGGGAATTTGGAAGAAAGGCTGGCGACGCTGTGGTTTCCCTTTCATCCTAATTAGTGCTCAGCTATTCCTCGTGGCAGCATCCAGCTGGCGGGTCGCTTGTCCTTGGTGAGCATTCTGATTTCAGGTCAATAAAACCACAGCGTTACCAGTAGGGGCTTCTATTCAATTCACTCCTGCAGGCGTGTGGGTAGACCATCCTGTTTTATGCCACTGGAAATCTTTGGGACACAGGAGACCTCTCTTACCCACATGTCCCCCTGTGTTCTCCATTCGAAGTCTCCATAGACTCAAAAGCAACAACAACAGCTAAAACCAAAACTCTGGAACCAACCCTGCTTAATCCCTGCCAGACTTCTCCACCCCACCCCCAACAAGGGTATAATAATAATCAATAATCATATAATCATGGCTGGGTGTGGTGGCTCACGCCTGTAATCCTAGCACTCTGGGAGGTCCAGGCAGGAGGATTGCTTGAGCTCAGGAGTTCAAGACCAGCCTGAGCAAGAGCCAGACCTCATCTCTACTAAAAATAGAAAAATTAGCCGGGTGTGATGGTGCAGACCTCTAGTCCCAGCTACTCAGGAGGCTGAGGTAGGAGGATCACTTGAGCCCAGGAGTTGGAGGTTGCAGTGAGCTATGATGACCCCACTGCACTCTAGCCTGGGCAACAGAGTGAGTCTCTCTGTCTCTGTCTCTCTCTATATATAATTGTAGCTGCAACCTGCTTACTCCCATAAAATATTAGGCTAAGAGACAAATATTATATTTTATGGGCAAGTCAATTCCTTTGCAAGTTTTAAAGAGTGCGGAAGGTGGGAGCCCCGTGCAGGGAGCCTGGCCAGGCTCTTGCAGAACTACAGCAGGAGCAAGGTGGGTAGACAAGGAACACGAGTAGGGCCAGCTGTCAGGTCCCCCTACCCCGCTACAGTGCCAGAGCCGGTACTGTGCCTGAGGACAAGGAGCCCAGGAGTTGGGCGGAGAGGGAGGGAAGGGGCGCAGGAAGCAGGCCGAGGGCAGAAGGGCTTTATAGCCACGCTCAGAATTGGTTCTGTGCACTGTGCTCAGGGCCGCCCTCTATCCTTTCTCAGCCCTCCAGGTTTTCTTTCTCCCCTAGGCCCTCTGCACCCACTGTCTTCTGTCACAGGGGCACTCGCTGGCTGGCTCCCCACCAGCACCTGTCCTGCACCCCCCCTTCCGCCCCACTTGGCCTCCAGTCACCTGCTCTCTAGGTCCCCTCTAGGAAGGGGAGCCTCGCTAGACCAACACCTTCCCCCCCATGCACAGCTCAGGAGGAGGCCTGTGGGGCTGAGGCAGCCCAGGGCGTGCGCACCTTTCGTCCGCAGGCCCTCAGGTCAGGGAGAAGCGGCGTCTGCTCTACACAAGCCTCTCTGATCCGGCCTGGTGGGAAAGAGCAGAGCACTGCACCGGAGCTCACCGCCCTTTCTCCTTTGGAGGAGCACTGGGTGATACCATTTAATTTACTTTTATTTTTCTGAGGGCCCAAGACACACGCATTTCTTTTTGCGGTAAGCCCTGAATCTCTGGGAAGCTGCATTCATTGGGACTTTACAGTAAGAGATGGGATTTGAAGGATGGTGTGCGACGAGGGCCCACATGGGTGGGACTAAGAGGGAGAAGTAGGAGCTTGGCACAAGGTGCTCATCTGGGGCTTGGGTGGGCTCTGGTGAGGTTCCAATCTGTGCACAGCTGACCGCTGAACCATGAGAGGTTTAGGGGTGCTACCCCCCAACACACAGTTGAAAATCCACATGTAACTTTTGACTTCCCCAAAACTTGACTACTAAGAGCCTACTGTTAACTGGAAGCCTTACATAAACATACATATTTTGCATGTTCTATGTATTATTTGCTGTATTCTTATAATAAAGTAAGGTAGAGAAAAGTAAATGATATTAAGAAAATCATAAGGAAGAGAAAATATATTTACTCTTTATTCAGTGGAAGAGGATCATTGTAAAGGTCTTCATCCTCGTTGTCTTCACGTTGAACAGGCTGGGAGGAGGACAGAGAGGAGGGGTTGGCCTTGCTGTCTCAGGTGGCAAAGGTGGAAGAAAATCCTCGCATAAGTGGAGCTGCACAGTTCAGACTCATGTTGTTCAAGGCCAACTGCAGTTTTATCTATAGACTTTACAGATTCAGGACCAGGCTTCCTGGGTCAAAGTAATGAGAAGTTCAGAACCATCTTTGCTGACTAAAGGCAAGCCCGGACGAAGGGCGCTTGGACTTGAAGCAAGGCCTCTTAGTTTGCACTCAGCTATGCACCCTGGACCTGGTCATGTTGTACCTCTGACTTCAAAGCTGAGCCCGGGCTCTTGCTGCCTGTCGCTCCTGCCTCATGCGCAGGGTGGCTCAGTTACTAGCACGCCTGCCCTGTGGCTAAAGGCCTCCCTGCTCCCCTTCCAGCCCCGTCCTCTGGCCACTTCAGCAGGACTTCCAAAGCCTGAAGTCCTCGGCCCCCTGGAGGGAGGGTGGATGGAGAAGTGAGAACCACTTCCCTAGATTGCATTTGGGATCCTCTGGTAGCCAGGGAGCTACTGTAATTTGGAAGTAAGCTCACCCTCTGAGAATTTGGTAGGCGGGGCCCTCCTCACCTGTGCTGCTGAAGGAGACCTAGCACGTGTCTACATTTAATCAAGATGATGGGGAATCTTCCGGACTAGATATGACCACTGGGAACTGTGATTGATGGAAAGCCGTGGTTGGCTAGAAACGAAGGGGGAAGGTATGGTGACTTTGTGTTGCTCCATCCCAGGAGGACCTGAGTGGTCCTGGGCTGGGGCCTGCTGTGGGCCAGGTGGAGGCCAGGAGCTCTGGCCCTGCCGGGGTGAGCGCTTCAGAGGCTGCACAGCCACCTCCAGTCCCACATCAGCTCACCACAGGCTCTCCTGCTGTCCCCATGTGGTGAGAGGAGCCCTGATTAGGGAGTGTGAATAGTCCCGTCATCGGGAAGATCTAGAGTTATGACATAATGTTCAGTTTTCGAAATTGTGGTTTTGGAGAGTGGGGGAAGAAATCAAACACCGCAGAGAGATGAAGCCTAAACACGGTGATCATACTGAGACTCTGCCTAGGGGCCTCACCTCAGTGGGCAGCCAGTCCCCACCCTGACGACATCACTGCCGGTCACTGGGAATGCAGCATCTCAGGCTCCTTCCCAGGCGGGGTTGTGTGGTTAAAATGAAACAGGAGACATGGACTTTTCCTGGGGATCCAGAAATAATCAGGCACCAGAGGCCTATGGGGCCTGGGCCGTGGCTCTTGTCATCACCGACAAAGCTTTAGCACTCAGGGACAGGCCACCCCTTCTCCAATAGGAGGCCACTGATCCCCTCCTGGTCAGGGGCTTGATTGTTCCTCTACAAACACCTGCACCACCTCCCTCGTGGTGTCTGTTCACTAACCACTTCAACATATTCATATCTTTCCGGCCATTCTTTGCACATCTTTTCAGCTTTCTCTTCTGCTGTCAGCTCCTCTTCCCTTTCTCCATGTCTGTTATGTTAAGCATCTTGAAAAGAGAGGGTCGGATGAGTCATTATCTCTGTGTGGGCAGAACCGCAGGCTCCTGGTCCACTTGTTTATTGGCTGGGAAGGGAGGAAAACTTCAAAGAAACTGATTAATATCCTGAGAGGAATATGAGAAAATATTTCACCTGTGAAACAAGAAGAGGATGCTACATAAAAAAGGGTCAGCTATAGAACAAGAAGTAACTCTTAGAAATTAAGAAAAAAAGGCTAGAAGAAATAAAAAATTAAATAGACAGTTTGAAAGATAAAGTTAAGGCAGTTTCCCAGAAAGTAAAACAAAACAAAAAGACAAAGTAAAAGATACTAAAAGAAGTAAAAGTAATAAAAGTACAGGTTGAAACAAGGATGCATAAAAATCAATTAATACAAGTTCCAGAAAGAGAAAATGATGGGGGGGGGACATTATAGCAGAAAGTTACTCGCCATGAAAGGACACGGGTATCCACTAGAAAAGATCTTCCGAGTACCCAGCACAACACATGAAAACATGATCCTCAGGTAGTGTCATTACAGACAAAACACAGGATCTTAAAAGCTTAAAGAGTGAAAGAATCAGGGAGGAATCACGGTGGCCTTTGACTTCTCAATGGCAATACTGGCCACTAGAAGACATTAGTAAAAATCTTTTACAACATGAAAGGACTATGACTTGTAACTAGAAATCTATGCCCGTGCAGACTCCTAGTCAAATGTGTGGGGAGAATTATAGACATTTTCAGCCATGCAAGGTCTCAAAAAAATTTACCTCCACTCGCCATCTGCAGAAAGCAATGGGAGGAGGCATTCTACCAGAGTGGAGCAAATTAAGAAACATGCAGGACGTGGAATCCAGGAAAGGCGTCCTCCCCCGTGGGAGAGAGAGGTGGAAAGGACGTCCTGGTGAGGGAGAAGGAAGCCCCGGGGCCTCTGTGCAGCCGGCTTTCCAGAGCAGCCAGAGCAGAGAGAGCAGGAAGGTGGAGAGCTACTGGAAAACAAGGAGTGGAAACATTAACTATCTGACAGCTTTCACAGCGTGCAAAATTGTTTTGACAGGCATTTTATGGAGCAATTAAAGGTTGTGAAAAGTCTTAGATATTCAAAGAAAACTAAGTGGTTGAAAACATGAGGCTATCACCAACTCCAGGAAAAACAAAAAGTTCTACCAGAACTCTTAGTTCTACTTAGCGCTACGTAGATCAGCCATGCACACTCATAACTGATCATAATGATGAAAATATGGAAACTAAAGAAAAACAAATAGAAAGTAAATATATAGTATTTTACCTCAAAAGCTGAGATTACAGTAAACATATTGGAAAGCTGAGAAGAAGGCACATGAGTTATAAACCTCATCTACAGAAGTCAGCTGATGTTGAAATCTGACTAAATTAGACATAGACTATTATGACATATTTATATTATTAATATTTAAAACCAAAGATGCAAATAGACTAGAAGAAACAGCCAAAAGGGGGAAGAGTGGCTGCCTCTGGATGGCAGGAGGGAAATACAAAGGATTGAGGTTTTTTAATTATAAGCTTTAAACACAGTATTTGACTTTTAAAAGTCATTGTACAAGAAACTTTGATAAAAACAAAACTATACATAACATTAAAAACATCCATGTACTATGGATGGTGGAATAGCTCAGGGCACAGCTCTCTACTGCAGTGCCAGAGCTCCCTGGCCCAAATCCAGAGGCACGGTGTGGTCCTCTCCACACAGAGACAACATGGCACCATGCACCGCTCCCTGATCCAAACCAGGGCCTGGGAAGTTCACCAACTACCCTAAACGTTTAATGCACAAGGTTTAACGTACAGATTCACAGACTCAGTGCTGTCTTCAGATGTAGGTACTACATCTGTCATGAAAGAGGTTGGGCAGGATCTCTTCAAATCGCTGTTCTGTAGTGCATAACAAGAGGCATGTACATTCTAGACGCTGTTCCAGTGCACATGTCGTTGCTTCTTCCAGCCGTTGCTGTCACCACAGACTGAGGAAAAGAGGAGAGATATGCAGGCCTGTGAGTAGGGGGTGGAGTTTGGGGACCCAGAGGTTTGGGGAAGGACCTTTCTGGGTGACTTTGTGGAGGAATCAGATGCTGGTCTTACCAATGCTCCAGAAATAAGTAGAAACTTCCAATGTGCTATAGGAGTGCTGGGTGTGACTATAAAGGTGAAAGGTGCTTATTAGACACCTATAATAAGCAGGGGGGTATAGCTCAGGGGTAGAGCATTTGACTGCAGATCAAGAGGTCCCTGGTTCAAATCCAGGTGCCCCCTGCCATAGTTTTTCTCTTCACAGAAGTTGTTGGTCATATTCCAGTTTCTTTTCATCCATTCCAACCATGATTCTCCCTGGAACTAGAAGCTATAGGTCAGCCCTTGCACAGCTGCAATCTGGCTGGATAACCTCTTCCCATCTCTTCCTGCGCTAGTACTGAGGGCATCTCTCATATGCATGGTGTCTGGCTCCCCCATGCCTCCTGCATGTGTAATTTCTCAAACTTACTGGATTCTCAAATAGAAGGCAGGGGCTGTTTTGCAGAATTCTTCTGGGTTTTTACAAGGCAGACTTCCCAGGAACAGACAGTGAATGGTAACCCTGTTATCACCCTCCCACTGCAGCAGTTTGGTGCCCTGGAGTAGTGGCCAGACCCAGGGAGACACATCGCAACATCCAGGTTCTTCACACGGTGTGGACATTTCCTCTGGGGAACCGGCTTCTCCGTGCCAGTGCTCACTCACACCTGCTTCAACCTCGCAGGCAAAGCCTGGCTTAGCTACTCTAACAAGGGAGACAGGGGTTCTGCAGTGCTGTTCCTACAGACCCCGACTCGTGGAGCTCTGTGACAGCATCTGAATTACAGGCCACTCTGTCTTCACTGAAGGAGGACGGGCGAGGGCCTGGGAACCCAGGCAGGAGTCTGTGGATGCTTCTGGCTACCGTTGGCCAGCTCTTGGACTAACCCAGAAAGGCCATGGGAAATGGGCTGGGGTTCTGCAGGCAGCTTCTCTCCCTTCCTCCTGCTGATGGCTCCACCCAGGGCAGACCTGGAAAACTGCTGAGCTGGGGGAAAGTGTCTTGCTATGAGTCAGGTTTGGTACCTTCCAGAAAGTAAGTCTTTAAAGAGAGCTATAATTTAATTATGCAGAGCTGAGTGTGACCACACAGGTGAAAGATATTAACCAGGTAGTATTGTTCCTGTGGGGGTATAGCTCAGGGGTAGAGCATTTGACTGCAGATCAAGAGGTCCCTGGTTCAAATCCAGGTGCCCCCTTACTTATGTCAACAAAGAACACATACCTAGACTCAAAGGATATCTACAAGAAGGGAGAGGCATGATGAGGCATGCCTGACCTCCCTTCTCATGGCTAACAATTCAGTTTTAGGGTATCCCCTTGGCCAAGAGGGAGCTCCATTCAGTCAGCTGGGGAGGAGATTAAGATTTTATTTTAGTTCACACTTACATGGAATTTTGGTAGCTAACTTCATCCACATGCATCTCAGGTGGGCATGGGGCCATACCGATATCCCTTTTATGTGTTAGGTGGGCATGGACATGGGGCCACACTGATGTTCCTTGTATATATTTGGAGTTTACCTCTTCGATCCCATTATAATCACCCAAATGCCATAAAGGCTACCCTGCCTTGGAATCCTCCACCTCATCAGTACATTGTACACACAGCAGGTCTTAGCAACTGCTTGGCAGATAGCCCTTCCAACCTCCCCGTGCCACGGCTCCATGCTTCCATCCCACGCTCTCCGTCAGGGAGAAATGGTGCTTGGTTTGGTCCAGGATCAGCCACTGAGTGATGAGCTGTATTTCTGAATTCCCAGATTCCCCACTGGCAGGCTAAGGTTTGGGGGTAGGGGGATGTTAGTCCCATGAGGCTACGCTAACAAGGACAAGCACAGCTTGGAGGTGAAGACTTGAGGGAGACTGAGGAAGTCAGGAGGGTGACAGGTGAGTCAGTCATTTAGTCACTGAACGTCACCTATGGAGGAGGTGCTGAGCAGTTTGCCGTGCTCTGGAGTTACGAAGATGACTTGTTCCTTGCATACATCTAGCAGAGACAGGACAACCTCAGAAGTTCCCGTGGGATGTCTGATTTTTATTCCAAGAGGCAGAGCCTCCTGTATGCTCACTGGGGTGTGTTCGTTGAGTGACACTTTGCATAAGTTGCTCGATCTCTGTTGTGCCTTAGTGTCTGCACCTGTAAAATGGAGGATAATAATAGTACCACCTCACAGGCTTTTGTATGAGAACTTAAAACACTTAGAACGATGCCTAGGATTCAAATATGTCGTTATTCTTAGCTGAAAAAAATCTACCCTCGGGTAAATGAACAGGTGGTGGCTTTTACCATTGAACTATTTGTTTCGGACAGTGTCTACTAAAGGCAATGGTTTTGTAATCATGGGACGAGCTCAAACCCATTAACCATCGTGTAAGTTTTACAGGTGGTGCAAAGCCAAAATCGCCTGGGCACACGCAATGGAAAGGACTTTAACCTCCTGTTACCACCACCAATCTGGCAGACTGGCTGCACTGGCATCACCCGTGACTAATTAGGGCATCGGGCGCTTCTTCCAGCAAGAACAACTTCTGCAGCGGCTCAAGGGGTGGAGGTGCCTGGTGTGTGGCTGGGGACAGAATATTTCACTGTCACTTAGAACTCTGAGGGCATAGGGTGTCAGGGAAGAGACAGGGTGTGGCTGAGAGACAGGGCGAGGCAGGTTGTGGGGCCCCGCGTCCTGCTCAGGGCCTGGGCCTCGCACAGCTGCAGGCCCAAGGTTCGCTCCTCTGAGCCTCACACAGCACCTGCTCAGCATGTAACGCGTCTGCCATGTTTCCCTTTTTCTCTTTTTGCTGCTCTTTCTCCCCTTCCCAAGGCCAAGTCATTCACTGGCTCCTGCAGGCCTTGTAGTGTGTTAGCTTGTGGGAGCAAAGGCCCAGTCTCGAACAGATCTGCTGCCTTCCTGGGGAGAGCCACGGGGCTGTCAGAGGGGACAAGGCCCCTGGAAGTTGGCACAGCACTATGGAGGCCTGGGGCTCCTGGTCAGAAAAGGCTCAGAGCTGGAGCCTTGCCTTGGTCCAGAAGGTCCGTGGTCTCCATCACTATTACTCTCTTACCTGGGGAAAGGATGGTGATGCTTAACAACAGTTTAATGAATAAAATTATGAGTAAGAAGTGGGCATGGAGATTTGAACCAGAGATCTCTCAGTGTGCAGTTTAATGTACTAGATCCAAGCTATCAAGTACCCTGTCATCCAGCAGGTCAATGACGATGTCTTTCTAATGAATGAATTTTCAATGTTGAAACAACACCACGACTTTGCCATCCTGAATAGGCAAGGGGGACCACCCCACTGACAATGGATCTCTCTTCCAGCTGCATACTCCCCTTCCCACCCCTCCACCCCGTGGCTAGGGGAGGCCCACAGCCTCCCCTCCCTCATCTCTCTCTCCGTGGGTGAGAACAAAACCCTGGAAAGCTACTGACCTGCACAGAGCTAGCAATCAACCCTCTTGATTAAATTCCTCAAATAGTCATTGCGCTGAGCAAGAGGCCAGGCTTTGGGAATAAACAGAGATGAATGAAATCCAGTCATGACACTTCATCCCTTACCCTTTTTGGAAGCTCTCAGTCTAGTGAGGAAGAGTGATTTGCAACATAAAATTATATTAGATGTGAAAGAAAGG
Organism: Cheirogaleus medius; assembly: GCA_008086735.1. Classification (NCBI taxonomy): domain Eukaryota; kingdom Metazoa; phylum Chordata; class Mammalia; order Primates; family Cheirogaleidae; genus Cheirogaleus; species Cheirogaleus medius. The sequence continues at coordinate 432,225 of VBSM01003176.1, read as the reverse complement.
AGTGTGGAATGGAGCCGGGCTACCTCCGGGTGCAGACTTAGTGACAGCTCCGCAGAGATGGTGGGGGCCGGCAGGGTCTTGAAGGGAAGCGTGTGGGCGGGTATGGGAAGGACACAGCAGAGAGACGGTGCAAAGACAAAGACGTGATGATGTTGCAGTGCCTCCTGGGTCTAAAAGGCGTAGAAGCATGTGTGTTTGTATGCACATGTGTGTACTCAGGCCTGTAGGCGTGCATGCGTGCATCTGGAGTAGGTTGGGAGTGTATGTGTGTGACGAGTGTGCAGAGCGAGGGTGGAGGGAGTGTGACCATGGCCTACTGCATGGAAGTAGACTGAAGAGCCTGTCTGTAAGGCATGTTTCAGAATTTGGACTTTGTCCTGTGAGCAACAGGGAGTCTTCTCTGCTGCAACAAATTCAGGTCCTTTATTTCAGGAGATCACTAAAGAGACATTACTGAGAGTGGTTTGGAGTTTGCTAAAAGACAAGGACAAGGCACTGGTATTATTATTTTTTTTTTTTGAGCCCCTACTACGGGCCAGTACCATGCTAGGCAATTTATCCTCAGTTACCATATTTGTCACAAGAAACTTATCCCTATTTTAAGGAGAAGAAACTGAAGCTTATAGGGTTAAAATAACTTGCCCAACAACATACACGGAGTAAGGAAACAAATGCAGAGCAGAAAAAGGACTTCGAGAGAAACTTTCAGGATAAAATATGTAGGAATTGGTGACTGATCAGATGTACAGGATGAGGAAAAATGTGAGAAAGTAGAGTCAGAAAGTGAAAATGTCTTTTTTTCAGAGAGAAAAGTGGGAAACCTAATCTAGCTTAGGAGAGAGACTTGAGCATGCTTTTGGCTCGGGGAGGAACAAGACTGATAAGGAATGAAATCAATTCAGTTATAGGGACAAGGGTACAGATGGAGCGGTTGGCTTTGGAAGGGAGGAGGGGAGTGTTTTTCTCCGAGACAGAAGGGAAGGGGCTAAGAATAGCTGAAGAGAGATGTCTCTGCGAGGTCTGCCTGCTTCTATCCCCTTGGTAAAGCGGAGGTACCGCGGCACGTGGGGGCGAGAGGACAGAGCATGAAGAGCAGGTCGCGGAGGAGCCTGCAATGTCGGCAGAGGGACAGGGCGAAGGGGAGGGCTGTGGTTCTAGCGGAGGTCCTCTCTGAAGTCCACCTCTCCTGGGCACTGAGAACACTGGCTCAGCACACTGGCCCCAGCACACGCATCCCCGCCCACTAGGGAATGTGCTACTGACTTACTATCCAGCTCTCTGTTGTCACAGGCTCTGCGGATCCTACCCGGGGAGTCTGGGTTCCTCTGAGGAGTAGACAAGGTTGCTGGTTCCCTTGTGTACAGCCCAGTTCTAGCTTCTGTCAGCCACACACGAACCATCTTTTGGGTGGTCCCCTCTGCAGGGGACCCCATTAGCTCAGTGGACCCTTGGGGATTTTTACCAGTTACATTCCAGGCTGGGGGTGGGGGGATCTCATCTCTAAACTCTGAGGGTCTCTTCCTATAGTTTCTAAAAGACAACAGTAAAGGAGAAAAAAAGAAACTAGAACTTGCAGAACAAAGAAGATAGAAAATTTAAATTAAAATGTTATCAGTATTAATGCTAAATATAATTTATTAAATGCCAAAATTAAAAGACAAAGAATGTCACTGGATTTTTTTTTAAGAAAACAACTATATCTTGTTCACAAGAGATATATCTAAAACATTAGGAGACAGAAATGTTAAAAATAAAAGGACAGAAAAAGATATATGTACTTATGGCAACTATATATGATGTAGCTATATTAACAACAGACAAAATAGGCAGAAAGCATTACCAGGGATAAGGGAAGTCTTTTTGTATTGACAAAAAGTTCAACTAGGAAGGTGTAACAATTCTAAATTTGGCACACCTACTAACAGCCTCAAAACACATTAAGCAGAACTTAACAGAACTAAGAAAGACAAACGGACAAACCTCCCCTGGATCTCTTATGTAAGACATCTTCAAAACTGTCTCTTGTGAATTGATAGAACAAGTACACATAATATCGAAAGGATACAGAAGATTTGAACAACATGACTCACAATCTTGACCTAACTAACATGTAATGAATCTTGTACTTAACTGAAGAACATGCATTTTTTTTAAGCACAGGGAACATTGACAAAAATTGACTATATTCTGAACCATAAAGCAAGTCTTAACAAATTCCAGCGTACTGAAATCACAAAGAAGGCCAGGCGTGGTGGCTCATGCCTGTAATCCTAGCTTGGCCTCCTCTGGGAGGCCAAGGCGGGCGGATGGCTCAAGGTCAGGAGTTCAAAACCAGCCTGAGCAAGAGCGAGACCCCGTCTCTACTACAAATAGAAAGAAATTAATTGGCTAACTAAAAGTATATATAAAAAATTAGCTGGCCATTGTGGCGCATGCCTGTAGTCCCAGCTACTCGGGAGGCTGAGGCAGGAAGATCACTTGAGCCCAGGAGTTTGAGGTTGCTGTGAGCTAGGCTGACGCCACGGCACTCTAGCCCAGGCAACACAGTGAGACTCTGTCTCAAAAACAAAACAAAACAAAACAAAAAACTATGAAATCACAAAGAGTATGTTTTCTGATCAAAATAAAATTAAGCCAGAAATTGATAACATCAAATAACTAGCAAATCCAACAAATATTAGAAAATCCTCGTATGTTTAGAAATTAAAAATTACACTTCTAAATAATCCATGGGTGTCAAAGATTAAATTGTAATAGGAATTAGAAAATATTTTGAACTAAATGATGATGAAAATTTTAGATATGGAAACTTGTCAGTTGCAGCTCCATCAGTACTTAGAAGGTAATTTATAGCCTCAATGCATCTACAGTATTATAAAAAGAAAAGGTGAAAATTAACAAACTATCCCAAAATGGTATAAAAGGAACAGTAAAATAAACCCAATGAAAGAATAAGGAAGAAGACAATAAAGTTTAATTAAGGAAACCATAAATTAATGGGATAGAACACAAACAAAAGAGAGAGTCAATGATGCCAAAGTTGTTCTTTGAAATAAATAATAAAAATGATAAACCCAGACAAGACAAGACAAAGTAAGACAACACTAATAACCAATATCAGGAAAGAGAAAGGATACATTATTATGGTTACCAAAAACATGAAAAAGATTATAAGATGATATGATGAGCAACTTTGTGGCAATAAAATATAATATTTATATGGCATGGAAACGTTTCTAGAAAAATACAACTTACTTGAAGAGCAAGAAATCCTTTGTCTACTTGATGGTCTTGGTTCTCCCCCTACAACAACATAAAATATCAAAATCCAAGGTATAAATCTAACCAGAGATGTGCAAAAACCCTGTGTAGTTATAAAACATTGTTGAGAGAAATTGGAGAAGATTTAAAACAATCAGAAGATATACCATTTGTGGATTGGAAATCTCAATATTATTATATAAAGATGTCAAATCTCCCTACTTTATCTAGAACTTCAATGCAATCTTGATCAAAATACCAAAAGAGAGTGTGTGTGTGTGTAATTTGACAAGCCGTTTTAAAAATATATATGGAAATGCAGAAGTCAAAATAACTAAGACAGTTTTGAAGACAAAGGAGAGTTTGACAACTCTGCCAGTTATCAAAATGTATTCTAACGCGCGGTAAGTAAGAGTGTGGCATTAGGGTAAGGACAGGAAAATAATGGAAAGAGACCCACACATAAACAGATGACGAATGATAACATGGCCCGGCCAAGCAGTGAAGAAAGGCTGAGTTGTCCATTAAAATGATGCTGGGCTAATGGTGAATCCACACAGAAAAAAAGCAAATGGACACTGTTTCACCCCATACACAAAAATCAGTGCCAGTGTGAATGTGAAACTAAAAGTGACAGGCAAAAACAATAAAGTTTTGGAAGATAATATAGGAAAAGATGCCTTAAATTCGACACAAAAAGCACATATTGTCACAAAGACAAAAATTGATAAAGGTGACCATGTTAAAATTAAGAACTCTTTTTTTTTCACATGTCATTTTATTTTTTTTCTTCTCTTTTTTTTAATTTCAGCATATTATGGGGGTACAAATATTAAGGTTATGTATATTGCCCATGCCCTCCCTCCCCACTTGACTCAGAGCTTCAAGCATGACCATCCCCCAAACACTGCACATCACTCATTATGTTTGTATATACCCATCCCCTCCTCCTCCCTCCCACCTGCCCAACACTCAATAAATGTTATTCCTATATGTCCGCTTAGGTGTTGATCCATTAAATTAAGAACTCTTAATCATTAATAGACACCACTAAGAGCTTAAAAAGGCAAACCACAGAGCAGGAAAAAATGTCTGCTGCACATAAACGATGAAGAGTTCATAGTCAAAATATACAAAGAACTTCACAAAACAATAAAAAATACAGACAACTCAATAGAAAAATGAACAAGAGACTTAAGCAGATACTTCGCCTTAGTGGACATCCAAGTGGCCAATAAGCCTATGAAAAGATGCTCAAACCACAATGATATCACTATAATTCTCATCAGAATGGTTAAAATTGAAAAGACTGATGTTACTAAGTGTTGGTGGGCATCTGGAGCCATAGTAACTCTCAAGCCCTGCTAGTGGTAGTGTAATTAGGTATAACCACTTTAGAAAACTGTCGGGGGTTATTGGTTAATGTTGGAAGTAGAAACAGTCTATTACTCACCAATTATATTCCTAAATATAGACCTCAGAGAGTGCATACGTACTTACAAGAATGTTCATAAAGTATTTCTCTTAATAGGCTCAAATCAGAAACAACTCAAATGCCCATCGACAGTTGGATAGATAAATAAGTCATACTATAGACATACAATGGACTACTAAACAGAAATTAAAAAGAACAAAGTACAACTCCAGTGGGCAAACACGGATAAATCTTACAGACATGGGATTGGGTGAAAGACAGATTCAAAGGAATAACTACTGTATGATTCCATGTATATAAAATTCAAGAACATGCAAAACTAATCCATGTTGATAGAATAGTGGTTCTTTTTGGCGGAGCCATGATAATTGGGAAGGGGTCCAAGGGACCCTCTGAGGTGCTAGAAATTTTCTGCATTTTGATTTAGGTGGTGGTTACATGTGTGTGCATATGTAATGATTCATTGTATACTTTACCATATGTAAGTTATACTTCAATACAACGCAAACGAAAATGGAAACATCAATTTTTCATCTCTTGAATGTCTTATTGGATTCATTTAAAAAATATAGTTGGTCATTTTTTTAAATTTATTTCAGGATATTATGGGGGTACAAACATTTTGGATACATGTTATGACTTTGGCACACCCAAACCATGATTTGGGGTGTGCCTTTTCCCCCCTATAATGCTCACCGCGTTCATTAGTTGTGAGTTTACCCACCCCCAACCCCCTAATCCCTGGAGAATATTACTACCATGTGAGCACCATAGTGTTGATCAGTTAATGCCAATTTGATGGTGAGTACATGTGGAGCCTATTCTTCCGTTCTTGTGATACCTCACTTTGGAGGATAGGCTCAAGCTCTATCCAGGAAAATATAAGAGGTGCTAGATCACTGTCGTTTCTTATAATTGAGTAACATTCCATTGTATACTCGGGATTAGCTACACTCCCAGCAAAAACGGGTCCCTTGGAACCGTGGAAATGGAAATAATAGAACTAGAAGATAGAGAATATAGAAATAAAAGAAAAATAACCTAGACACAGAGACAAAAGTATAGTTTATAAAGATGGGGGAGTCGGAGGTCCTCCAGCATTCCTGTGAGCTGTGAGGCCACGAGGAGTGAAGTCCCACATCAGTATTTATTGGTGCAGCCATCAGTTGCCAGTGGTTACACATTTACATAATATAATAACAGATAGTTTGTTTAGGTTTAAAGTCTCCCCAAAAGCTTCCAGGGATCCCTTAATTAACTCTATCTACATGAGCAAACGGTTATAAAACTTTTCTAAGATAAAATTCTAAGTCCTAGGATAAAATTATCACTTAGCAGAAAGGCTAAACAGAAATATAGAGCCTCTATATTTCTTTATCTAGTTTCTTGTTGATTGAGACAAGTGGTCAGGAGTGAAGCAGGAAATGTCCCTTGGGCCAATTGTCTCTAACTGCAGGTGACTGCCGGGTGGGCATTCTTTGATCAGTTCTCAACCTGTGGCCTTATACTGAGCCTTGTCTTACAGAGGAATCGGGCAGGCCTCCAGGTCTGAGAGACGGGTGTCGCCATGCAAAATGCTCCCGATCAGTGAGATGCCCTCCTGAGGCGAGGCAGCTTTTGATCTGTGAACTAACATGTTCACATATTCCTTCAAGGCAAAGCCCTACAAAACTCCTGAAATCTTTTATGTCTCTATAGGCCAACTTTATACATATACCAAATTTTAATAATCCACTCACGAATTGATGGGCACTTGATTCACTATTCCACATCCTTGCAATAGTGAATTGTGCTGCCATAAATATTCGGGTGCAGATGTCTTTATTAAAGAATGTCTTTTGTTCTTTTAGGTAGATACCTAATAGTGTTATTGCTGGATCGAATGGTATTCATATTTTTAGCTCTCTGAAATATCTTCAAATTCTTTTCCACAGAGGTTGCACTAATTTGCAGTCCAACCAGCAGTGTAAGAGTGATCCTGTCTCTCCACATCCTCGCCAACATTTGTTGTTTTGGGATTTTTTGATAAAGGCCAACCTCACTGCGGTTAGGTGATATCTCATTGTGGTTTTGATTTGCATTTCTCTAATAGTTGGTCATTTTTGATAGTCTTTGCTCCTCAATTCAGTTTCCACTTCCATCTTGTGTTTTAAGGTCCCCTTTGATTTGTTCTAATACTTTCATAAGTGGAGTCTTTGCAGGTTGGGTTTTAGTGACATTCATGAACGTTAGCTCATTTCCTTGTGAGTTTTCTATTTGTTCAGCAAATAGTGTATAGAAATCACTATATACCAGTCCTGTTTTAAGTGCTTTACATTGAATAAGTCATTTAAGCAACACAACAATCCATCAAGTATATATTAATAATATTATTATCCCCGTTTCACAGATTTTGCAGCTGGGCATAGCAAGGGTAAGTAATCTGCTTAAGGTCTTCTAGCTGGGGCAGGGCTTGATCCCAGGCTGTCTGGCTTTGGAATCCATGCTGTTGGCATCCATGCTACACTGCTTCTTCCAGGTTTATAATCTGTCAAAACTCTATCAACGGGCATTCTTTGAAGCTTGTTTCCTGATGCATTCTAGGGAGGATTTTTATTTGGCCAGGAGCTTATGGCACTGCACACCTGCCTCCAACTTAAAATAACTGCCTGTAGTATTTCAGATCAAATAAAGAGTACAAATTCAGGGCCCAAACCAAGGTCAGTCAGTGCATGGCTAGATTCTCAGGATTGGTTTGCTTCTTCCCATCTTCTAGTCACTCCTTCCTTAAGAGCTTAGCCTTTCCTATAACCTGTCTTTATCTGAGGCTGTCTCCTTTCTGACCGCTTAGCATGTGTGAGGCCCAGGACTTTGTCCCTGGAAGTGCCTGGTCATCCTTGTGCTACTGACATCTGGGCCACCATAATCCAGACACATCCCAGGTCTTCTGCCACATCAGCCCTCCTACCTGGACTCAGGCTGGTGTCTAGTCCCTGCCACTGGGGAGCTCTTTTGTACCCTTGCAGGCTCATCAGTCCTCTCCATTTTATTTGGCACTCCACCCCGTTGCTTAAAAGGGAATTCCAGAGGACTTTAATGTCATTGTAGAAATCGCTGCGGAAGTCAGTGTTTCCACAGCCTCTTGGGCTGGGAGGGTGGCTGCTGGCTGCCTTCTGAGAAGGTTTCCAGGGCTCCAATGGGAAGAAGGCCTGTGGGTAAAGGAAGAAATTCCAGTGGGAAGGAAGGGCAGTTTGCAGAAAAGAGAGTTTGCCAGCTCCTGTGACAGCAGTGGAAGAGGTGCCCTGGCATGGCTGAGGAGGTGGAAAGGTGCTAGGCCAGGTATTAATCCAAGTGTTTCCTCCAGATGGGACAGGGCTTTGCCTGCCATGAGAAAGCCTCTGGGTCACATGGGATTGTTCTCTTGTAGCATTTCTTGGGACCTTGAACCATGTTAGCTATTGGTCCCTTAATGCTTTTAGGGATTCCTAAATCTACTCAGCCACCAACGTGTGACTATTTCTTGGGAGTAGATCCTTCTCTATCATTGTCCATCTATATTAACAGAAGAAGAAGCTGGTAGAGTATTTTGTCCTAGATTGTAATTTTGTGGAAAGTTCCCTGAACCAATTATTGGGCCAGGAGGGCCAGGCCCTGACTCTGTCATCGTGTGTTAGGGCAGACACCTCATCAGGAGGAGTTTGTTTGTAGGTACCCACCATGACAGGCATGGGCATTTGACTCTGAAGGCTATTCTAGTAGCCAGTGGCAATTCTTCCCCAGGCTGCTGCCTGCAGCCAGAGACTGAAGGCGGGGAAGACACAGGCTGCAGGACTTTTGAGGAGGGGAGGGGAGCCTATCTCTTGTTATGCACAAGGTTGATGAGTTTTCACTGAAGCTGGCCTGGCAGTTCCCAAAAGCTCCCATCCCAAAGGGGTAACTCATAGGTTACAGGTAGTCTGGGTGTGGCTGCACAAGTGAAAGATATTAATTAAGCATTACACTAAGAGAAGGGGGTATAGCTCAGGGGTAGAGCATTTGACTGCAGATCAAGAGGTCCCCAGTTCAAATCTGGGTGCCCCCTATTCACTCCAAATTTTGACCTTTCAAATAGGTGCCTAAATTTTAACTTCTTCCTTATTAGATGCCAGAGTAAAGATTTCTTTTTCTCTGGAACCAGCAAATGGTGAGTCTTTAATGTGGTGGTTCTTAACCCCAAATAGAAATTAGAATCACTTAAAGAGTCTATGAAAGTGTCATTTCCCAGGCCTCACCCAGACCAATTAAATCAGAACATCTGGGGTGTGGCCCAGGAATGGCAAAAGCTGCTCAGGGGCTCCTGGTCTGCAGCTGAGGTTGACACCAGTGTTAGTAGGACTCCCAGGAAGCCTTCTCAGCCCGGCGCTGCCTCACCCAGCTCCGTCTGCCCAGCATCTGCATCCCAGGCCTCTCCTTATTCATCCTTACAGTTACAACACTTAAAATGGGCCTTAACTTCCAGGAACAATTGCTGTTTCAACATTTCACAGTTGTCTTAATTTTTCCCCTTCTCAATCCAGGCATTCTCCCCGGGATGGGTAGAAACAGTCTTCTATTATATTTCCAAACCAAAACACTACCATGTGTAGTTTAGTGAGTGAGCCCTTATAAGGCCAAGAGGGTTTGCATAGGATGAAATATCAACATGTTAAAACATAAGTAAAGTTCTATGTTGTGTTTACATTGCATAACTATTAAAAACAATTTTATGTCTTATTTAAGCTTTGAAAGCAAACTCTACAGAAGGGATCAATGAATTATATCAACCATCTCAAAACTAAAGAATGTGATGGCTTTCCTTGGTTTAGGAGAATAAGCGGCTTTTTGGGTAAAAATCTCAGAATTCATTAGGATTTCAATACATAGCATATAATTCAGAAGTACAATTCATGATTTTTATTATCCCTTAACGTTAATCATGTTTTATGACTTTTTTCAAAACTACCTAAAATACATTTTATGATTCTTCAGATTTAAATAAACAACTTTAGGTAGATTAAAAACAGGTTTTTGTAATACAACTATTACAAATCTTAATCTCTTTATGTTGAATGGCAGGGAAACACAGGACAGAAATAACCATTTAAGACAGAGCCTGGTCAAGTCTACTCTTACTTGAGGTTTTGTCTAATTTGGTAATTTAGCAAATAGCACTTTGTTTTATTCCCCCAGTTGTAATATTCTGTATCCTCTGACTTCTCTGGTCAGTATAAAACTCATATGCCTGAAAATGCAGAACTCCTCTTACCTTCAGTGATGTGCTTCATAGTTTCCTTTTCATTATGTCTGGGTCCTTTTATTAACAAGAGACTGAAATTTTTTATTTAGTACTTTTTTCCCCTCAGAGCGGTGGCTTTGTTACCCCAGTTGCGTAAACATGTAGAGCTCTGGCTTAGAATTTGGTTGCCTGCTCCTTTCCCAGCCCTGCCCTTCCCCGACACCCTCTGATGTTGAACTTGATCTGTCCTGGGGCAGCCTCCTTCCTGCATCCCTCTTCCTGCATCCTCTACTGTTCCAGCTCCTCAGCCAACCCCACCGGCCCTCCCGCTGCCTGGACAGTTTCCTTCCTCCTGAACCTTTCCTTTCCACTCTCTTTACACCTCCTTGCACACCTGATGACCCACCTTTCCCTGAAGCTACCTCTCTCCTTCAAGCCTCCAAGCAGAGAGGGTGCCCTCTCCCCGTTCCTAGTCCTTATTCTCCACATTGCTCCTTCTAGACTCCAGCTCCGCTGCCATCCCTCGACACTTCTCCCATCTTGAAGACATCTCCACCTCCTTACACCACTCTCTCCTGTCTCCATTGACATCTTCACAGCTGTCTGGGACTCCCCAAACTTAGTGGAAACTTTTAGGACCAAGCTAGTGATCTCATTTTCCTCCCCTCCCTCTGCTTTCATTCCCCAAAATATTAAGATCCACAGCAATGTCATTCCAAATGCTAAGGCCTCATGAGATTTCCATCTTCTTGGCTCTGACAATGTTCACAATTTAAACACCACTGCAGCTATAAACAGGCACTTCTTCTGTTTCCCCCCATTATCTGCTCTATCCTCCTTCTTGGTTATTAGCTGGGCTTGTGGCTTCACTGAAGAAAAACTGCATTTCCCAGATTCCCTTGGAGTTAAGAGTGGCCATAGGCAAAAGTCTGGTTAATGAGATGCAGGTGAACATGATGGCTGTTCTTGCAGGGAGAGGCTTCTCTTCCTCTTCCTCTTTCCTGCTGGCTGGAAGATAGACACGAAGCTAAAGGGGTGATCTCATGTTGGACCATGAGGAGACCTTTGGAATGAAAGCCAAGCAAGCTAGAATAGCCAGAAAGAAGAAATCAGGTTCTAGACCCTAGGGAACACCATGCCAAACCTGGACCTCCTAACTATGGACTTTTATGTGGGAGAAAAGGACACTTCTGGCTTGTTTGCGTTTTGCTTTAATCTTGTGTTATTTTGGGTGTTTAGCATTCATAGCCGAGTCTACTCCTAACGCACAACAGGAACCTGATCATAGTGCAGAACTATTTCCTTTCAAGATCTTAGAATCTCAAAAGTCCTTTTGTTCCACGAAAGGGCTGTATATGCAAACTGAGGCCCAAACACAGAAGGAGCCGAGAAACCAAAGAATAAGTCGGACAAATCGAGTTTGTTAGGAAAGGGTGATTTATTAGGAAACTCACAGACAGAAGCAGGGCCTTGGGTGGCCATAAGACAGGTAGATCTCTGCACCACAACACCCCAGACCCAGGGTTTATTTCTTGGGGAAGAAGTGTACGTGCTCTGGAAGGAATGTGCAGGTGAACTGAAGGAACGCTACAGATGTCACAGCCTGTAATCTGTGCAACAACATCGAGGGTTGTTTTGGAGGAAAGGCAAAACTTAGAGTGCATAGGTGTTGCTACGTAGAGAATAATACATCAAGTAGACGCCCTGGGGGCATTCCCAGACTCAGGGTTAGTCAGGAGTCACGTAGCAGATCAGCATCTACGATAGAGTCACTCTTGTCCCCACACCTTTTCTGACACCCCTTCTAATTTTTAACCTCTCCTCCTCCTCCTTCCTGTTACCGAAACTGTCTGTTATCCTCATTGTGACCTTAAGCTCTTTCATCTCTCCCTGGTCCCAGAGCCACCTTGTAGCTCACCCATCTGCCTACCCATGATGGACCCCACAGTTGGCCTCTCAGTCATGATTCTAGCTCCTTTGAGGCCTTGGTCTGTGGTCTGTCTACCTCCCTCACAGCGTCCTTCTACTTCCATGGATACACGCTCCTCGGCCTTTCCCACTCCCACTCTGGGGTAGCCACTCTTTGCTGCAGTAACTGACAGAGCCAGACAAGTGGTGCCACCTCTATGCCAGCCTGGCCTCAACCAGCACCTCTTTGCTGATGAGCAATGATGCCATTCCCTTCTAACTCTCCCTCTCTCCATTTCCCACAAAGCCCAATTCACATTTTGCCCTTCTTCTCAAGTAGTGAGTACCACCTGCCTCCTTTATTCTCTTTAGACCTGCATCCAACCTGACTGAGAAAGCCAAGGCCTTCTGGCCTGAGGTCCCTCAGCATCCTATGCGGCTCTGTAACTTCACCTCCTCCTCATCCCTTCTAGTCTAAAAGGAAAAATCTCTCTCCTCTCTAGAGCACATCCCATGTTCTTGATCCACCCTCTGCTTTCCCTGGGATCTCTTTCCATCAATTGCATCCTCTTTTTTTGGTTCACATATTTGTGTACACTCTTATATTTATTGGCCATCCTCCGTATACAAGGAAACTGCAGGTGCAAGTTTGCAGTAATTATGGCAAAGACAGTGTGATATGATAGAAGTCCAGGGCGCCATGGGAGCACACAGCAGGGGTCCCCCATCTGCAAGGTCAGGAAGACTCCCAGGAGAACGCTCATTCCCTGCCAACTCCTGCTCTGTCTGCCCCACATCACCGAAACTGCGTGTGTCAAGGGCTGTGACAGCCATCTGCCATGGTCAATTCTGTCTTTGACTCAAGCTCTCAGTAGCACCTTTTTCAACTGACTCAGGGCCTGTCATTCCTTTTTTGTTGTTTTCTTTGCATCTCACTGCCACTTTTTCTCAGTCTCTTTTGCTGGTTCCTCTTTCACACCCCAATTCCTAAACATTTGAAGGCCCAGGACTTAGTCCCTGGACCACTTCTCTTTTCTGCTCACACTTCCTCAGCAACCTCCTTCTGTCCCGTGGCTTTAGTGGGCTGATGATGCTCAGATTCATACCTTTAGCCATGGCTTCCCGCTTTGAGCTCCAGCTTCATTTTTGACATCCCCACTTGGCTCCAACTTAATACGTCCAAAATTGAACTCCTGACTTCCATCATCCACCCAAATTTCATTTCTCCCTAATCTCCCCATCTCAGAGGATGGCAACTCCACCCTACCAATGGCTCAGGCATTATCCTTGACTTTTCTCTTTCTCTCACGCCCTCCACTCAAATCATTGGCAAATCCTGTTCACGCTACTTTAGAATATATCCAGAGTCTGACCACTTCTCATTGCCCCTCCATAGTACAGTAGACAAAGCCCCAATCATCCCTCACCTCACCTAGCTTACCTTTCTGAACTTGTGTCCCCACTTCTGTCCTTGTCTCCTAGTGTCCTCATGGCAGCCAGAGGGAAAAAACCCCTCTTATGTCACCCCTCTACACAAAATCCTCCAACAGTTCCCATCTCATTCAGAGTGTAAGCTCATGTCTATATATGGCCTATCCCAATGGCAAGTAAAATAGACATGTCTTTTGAAACTAGAGTGGTGGACAGATAGATACACATATTCACAAAAATTGAAAGTTGAAAATTATGAGAAATATTAGAAGATAAGATGCAGGGGTATTATATGAGTGTATCACTGGGATATCCAAGCTTTCTTGAGGAACTTAGTGTGAGTCTCACTGGGACTGATGTGGACAATTCTCTCTTGTGGGTGGCGAGGCCAGACTGCTGGCCTTTTCCAGGGCACCTGTTGTCCCTTTTAGCCACAGGGGCTAGTGCTGGAATCCCACTCTTTTGTCCAGCTTAGGCCTCTGCACAGTGAGATGAGGCCCTGGCCAGGAGACTCACTGATCACTGTGGTCTCCTTTGGAGCTGCCCCTGTAGTGCCCTGTGAGTGCTCCATTCTCTCAACCCCTTCTGAGGCCCCTGAGAGAAGGTAATTCTCAAGATTCTAGATCTGGATAGAACCTAGATGGTTCTAGACATGTTCTAGACTGCCACACTGGGACACTGGAGCCAGTCTTCACTGTGTGCCTAACCCCGAGGAGACACGTTCTTCTTTATAAAGCAGAGTCTGCCACCACAAAAGAGGTTTGCTCCTCCTCCCTCTCCTCCCTTGCAGAGGGCAATATTCTAACCTCTGGGAGGCAAGGCAGGGAAATTGGAGAGGAATTTGTCTGACTGCCTTCCTTGAATCTATCCTCTTACTTCCCTGGCTTCCTGGGTTCTTTGTTACCACATCTGGTTTGCACGGCCAGTCACGCCTGGAGTCCCAGTGTGCAGCTTGTCTGTATGCCAGCACCGTCTCAGCTGGAAGGGACCCCAACTGTTCCACCTCAACCTTTTAATCTTCCTACCCTTAGCACATTACCTGGGGAATTTATGCAATTTTCCTTACTGGAAGCTTCAGAAGGGAATTATGATGCAGGAGAAAGAGGGATTCTGGGCTTGGTTGCCCACGGGTGCTCCAGCAGGTTCCTTGTTGATACTCCCTTCAGCATGAGCAGCAGACCAGCTGGCTGCTTCCACAGGCAGACCCGATAAAGGAAGCCATCTGCCAAGACAGTCTCTGGCTCCTTTTAGGGTCAGTACAGTCAAGCCCAGGTTGAGAGGACAGCTGGGTGCCCGGTGCTTGGTGTCAGGTCCATTTCAGGTGTAAGGGCCTTCAGTTTCCTCCTTCCTCACGCAGGGACCAACAGAACTGTGCAAGAGCTGCACTGGCCGCTCTCCTTCTTGCCCTTCAGGGGGGCTCCCTCGGGGCTCCCTCACCTCAATTCAGCCATCTCCCTTTTACAGGGAGGAGGGGTGGCACCCTCTCTCACCACGTTTATGATTTCATTGCTGAGCAGGGGGCTTATCCCTTCCTTGATTGTCTTGCACCAAGTATGAATAGAAAAACCTTTCCCTGCCTTTAATAATGCTGTCAACATCATTTTGACTTTATTGCAAGCCTCAGTTGATTTGGGAAGGCAGCATTCCTGTGACTCCTACACCCAGTTTTTTTTTATTTAAATAATTGAGGAAGTAGAGTGTTTTTTGTTACATGAGTGAATTGTATCACGTTGAAGCTTTCAGTGTACCCATCACCAGAACAGTGTACACTGTACCCAATAGGTAGATTTTTATTCCTCACTCCCCTCCCTCTTCACACTTCTTAGTTTTCAGTGTTCACTACACCTTATGACTGTGTACATCACTTCTTTTAGCTCCCACTTATGAGAACATGTGGGATCTGTTTTTCCATTGCCGAGATACTTCACTTAGAATAATGGGCTCCAATTCCATCCAAGTTGTTGCCAAAGACACTTCATTCCTTTTTTATGACTGAGAAGTATTCCATGGTATATATACATATATAGCACATTTTCTTTATCTAATCAATTGATGGGCACTTAGGTTCCATACCTTTGCAATTCTGAATTGTGCTGCAATAAAAATTTTGGTGCAAGTGTCTTTTTTGTAAAGTGATCTCTTTTCCTTTGGGTAGATACCCAGTAGTGGGATTGCTGGATTAAATAGGTCTACTTTTAGTTCTTTAAGGAATCTCCATACTTCTTTCCATAGTGGTTGTACTAGTTTACATTCCCACCAACAGTGTATGAGCATTCCCTTTTAACCATATTTGTGCCAACATCTATTGTTTTTTGATTTTTTAAAATAATGGCCATTCTGATAGGGGTCAGGTGGTATCTCATTGTGGTTTTAATTTCATTTCCCTGATAATTAGTGATGTTGAGCATTTTTTCACGTTTGTTGGCCATTTGTCTATCTTCTTTTGAAAAAAATCTGTTCATGTCTTTTGCTCACTTTTTGATGGGGTTATTTGTTTTTTCTTGTTGATTTGTTTGAGTTCTTTGTAGATTCTGGATATTAGCCCTTTGTTGGATATATAGTTTGTGGATATTTTCTCCCATTCTGTAGGTTGTCTGTTTTCTCCATTGATTATTTCCTTTCCTGTGCATAAACTTTTTAGTTTAATTAAGTTCCATTTATTTATTTTTGTTGTTGCTGTATTTGCTTTTGGGTTCTTACTCATAAATTCTTTGCCTAGGCCAATATCTAGAAGTGTTTTTCCTACATTTTATTCTAGGATTTTTATGGTTTCCAGGTCTTACATTTAAGTCTCTAATTCATCTGTAGTTAATTTTTGTATATGGTGAGAGATAGGGATCCAGTTTCATTCTCCTTCATGTGTTATTCAGTTTTCCCATTTATTGGAATGGGGTATCCTTTCCCCAGTGTAGATTTTTGTCTACTATGTTGAAAATCAGTTGGTTGTAACTATATGGCTTTATTTCTGGGTTCTCTATTTTGTCTCATTGGTCTATGTGTCTACCTTTATACCAGTACCATGGTGTTTTGGTTACTACAGCCTTATAGTATAATTTGAAGTCAGGTAATGTAATGCCTCTAGATTTGTTCTTTTTACTTAGGATTGCTTTGGCTATTTAGGCTCTTTTTTGGTTCCATGGGAAGCTTAGGATTATTCTTTCTAGATTTGTGAAAACTGCTGTCGGTGTTTTGATGGGGATGGCGTTGAATCTGTAAATCACTTTGGGCAGTATGGACATTTTAATAACGTTGATTCTTCCAATCCATGAGCATGGAATGTTTTTCCATTTGTTTGTGTCATCTACGATTTCTTTCGGCAGTGTTTTGTAATTCTCTGTGTAGAGATCTTTCCCCTCCTTGGTTAAGTATTAATATATTCCTAGGTATCTTATTTTCTTTGTAGCTATTATAAATGGTATTGAATTCTTGATGTGACTCTCAGCTTGACTGTTATTAGTATATAGAGATACTACTGATTTGTGTACATTGATTTTGTAAACCTGAGACTTCGCTGAATTTATTTATCAGTTCTAGGAATCTTTTGGTGGAATCTTTAGGGGTTTCTAGATATAAAATCATATCATCAGCAAACAGAGATACTTTGACCTCCTCTTTCCTGATTTGGATGCCCTTTGTTTCTTTCTCTTGCCTGATTGCTCTGGCTAGGACTTACAGTACTATATTGAATAGAAGTGGTGACACTGGACATCCTTGTCTTGTTCCACTTCTTAGGGGGAATGTTTTCAACTTTTCCCCATTCAATATGATGTTGACTATGAGTGTCATATAGCCTTTTATTATTTTGAGATATGTCCCTTCTGTGCCTAGTTTGTTGAGCGTTTTTATCATGAAGGGTGCTGGATTTTATCTAATGCTTTTTCTGCATTTATTGAGATGATCATATGTGTTAGTTTTTAATTCTGTTTATGTGGTAAATCACATTTATTGATTTGCATATGTTGAATCATCCTTGCATCCCTGTGATGAAACTTGCCTGATTATGATGAGTTTTCTTTTTGATGTGCTGTTGGATTCAATTTGCTAGTATTTTGTTGGGGATTTTTGCATCTATTTTCATGAGGGATATCAGTCTGTAGTTTTCTTTTTTTTTTTTTTTCGTTATGTCTTTCCTGGTTTTGGTGTCAGGGTGATACTGGCTTCGTATAATGAGTTAGTGACAATTCCCTCCTTATTGATGTTATAGGACAGTTTCAATAGGATACGTGCCCATTCTTTGTACTACACACAGTCCCTGTCCCACCACTGGCACCAGGTTCTTGCCATCTGAGAGGCCCAAGTGGAAGCTGTAGGAGACCATGGTGGAGAAAGCAGGTGTAGAGAGGCTTCTGTGTGACTTGCCCCAATGTGGCTGAGGGGTGAGGGGGCTAGGTGTGTCAGGGCCTGGGGTACCCCTAGCCCACTACAGGGTGCACTTTGTCCTCAAATCAAACAAGCCCATCACAGTGTCCTAGCTGGTGTGGATGGAGGGGGCAACTGGTGTGTGAAACAAGAGTGACAACATCAGAGGGGAGGGACCAGAAACTGGGAGAGATGGAAAGGAACATGGCAGGAGACATGAATGAAAACAAGACTGGGAGGATCTCAGACTTGGAGCTGTTTGGGATCCGAGGCAGGGGGAAGAATCAGGATGACACAGCCACAGAAGACAGGGCAGACTTCCTGGAGAATATGTGTATTATTTTCTCTCATTTACTTTTAACCACCTAGAAGACTCAGCACCTGGAGGACTGGAAACCTGTGGATATTTGGTTATAACATGTGTAAATCAGAAAAGAAAAGCCTCTCCTACCCACTTGGTAGTTTCTCTACCTGCTTCCAGGGAGATACCATTAACTACTGGTCTATTACTTGAACTATTAACCACATCAATTATTTGATCTATCTCCATCTATAGGTTATATAGTATACATATATTTTATATATATACATACACACATACACATTTATATCTGCATACCTTTGTATGTATGTATAATCTTTTTATTATATAAGAATAAGCATATATAAAATACCTTTTTAAAAGCCAAAATGAGCTCATATCATACATATGTCATGCAATTTTTCACTTAATGACCTCATTTAAGCATCTTTCCATGATAGTACTCTGGATCTAGTTTATCTTTAACTGTTACATCATATTACACATTATGAGTCTACCAT